>UCOM01002836.1:0-22428 GCA_900474385.1 Ormyrus pomaceus | reverse complement strand
TATAAATAATACATATATTCATTATATTAATAAAAAAATAATGTATTAATATGTATTAATTATATTTCGATACACTATATCGAATTTTATTTTATATCACGAGAGCAGAAAAATCATGACATAATAATGAGTTTAGAGTGATATAAAATAATATATTATGATAATCAACTAATTTTTATTAGCACCTGCATAATTTTTTATGCACTTCCGCGATTTTATGTGCTAGTATTTTAACCGCGAGTTTCTACCACGGCGCGAATTTTTACCGTGACAGTTCTGTAAATTTTTACCCTGACGACCGTAATGTTTAGAGAGCGCTTGACAATAGTTACCGAAACCATGCGGATGTCCCACGTTTACGATTCGTAACGTTAATTTTTCCGGTAAATTTAATTGTAAATTTTCGGGAAAAATTCTCTCAGTGCAGTTATAAATTATAGAATTATTGTTTTCCTACATAACGAAAAAGATTATTACTTTTCATAAAAATATTAATAGACGATGTAGGTATTCTTGACAATATCTTGTTGCATACATCTATTACATAATACCGAAAAGAATTAATGGCATATTTTATTGCTATGATATTATGGCCAATAACAAGCCTGTAAAAATTCTCATTGGAAATCTTTCATGGCAATGAATAAAAGTGGACTGTAAATGAGACTAATAAAATTGATTTTTAAATTCATATAGTTTTATTGAAATGTCTTAAAATTTTTGCTTAAATTGATTAATTTTTCTTTACAATTTTTTTTTGCATCATGTGTTCAAACAAAAGTTAATTGTATGTAGAAAAATAGGTGTACCCTAAAAGTGTTAAGAATAAAAAGTTGAAGTCTATCAATTAATATTTATAAGCAATACGATATAAAGACAAAATGAAAAACTGGAAAAAGTAAACGCTACAAAGACAATTAATGTGAAAACGCTCCGAAAATCACACTAAGAAACAGCGAAATTTTATATAGTTAATTCATGGATAGTATCACTGTAAGCACAGCGGTGTAAATCTTCCGCTAATGAACTAATACGTTTGAACAATGTCATCTATCAATTTGTCCTGTCATCAACTTGATAATTTCGTGAAGGAAAGTTGTTTTTGTCTGATGACTATTATTACTCATCATTAGCAGCAGGTTAGGGAATCGTGTGTTAAGTTCCTCAAACTTTGTAATTGACGTGCCTACTTGGAAATGTGTAATTTGAGGTCTATTTGTCTTGTTTCTTTGACAGAATATTGTATAATTTTGTAGCTGCTACATCAAATGATCACGTCATCGAAAACAAGTTTTAAACTTTTGAAAATAGTTATAGTTATTACACTGCAGAGTCAAAGTTAGAGGCGTCTGAAAATAATTAAATAAAAGTCTAGTAAGTTAAGATATTCAACTAATGAACAAAGACAAATTTTCAAGGCGTCGACAGCGATTTTCGTTTGAATACTTAAGTAAGCATTCGCGAATTCGGTAACGAGCTACAAATAAATCCAATTACACTTTTGCGTAATATGCACTTCTGGATTTCAGAATTAGCTACTTCCACATAAATACTTTCTCCTTAATATTAGTTTACTTACACAGCTATCTTTTTACTTCTATATTTCATTAAAACCCTCAATCTTTGAGTTTCGAATATTCCAAAAAATATATCGTAAACAATTTTTTATTTTTATATAAAGTATTAACAGAATAAAAAAAGTCCTACAGCGACATCAAATAACGATCTGAAATATCTTTTTCATGTAGATATTAATTAAAACTTTAATTACTCATTGAAACTTTCGCGAAATCTTAATTATCGTTATACATAAAAAGGCTAGTCGCATAAATCTTTAAGGCTAGAATAAATCTGTCCCAGTGAATTTCAGTTATCGCCGCCCGCAAAACTTTCTGACTTGTTCATCAAATGCCTTTCCACGTCTTCCTTTTTATGAAGCATCTTTAGACGCGCTCTAACTTTTCACGAAAGAGGGGAAGGGGCAAAATGCAATCGCAAGCTCAGTTAGATGAACGGGATAATTAAATCTGTCATTTAACGATTCGGGAGCGTCATCGCCGTATAATGAAGGACCGAAACTCCAATATCGCCGGTTGCCGATAATAGATCTTAATTTAAAATGAATAGGAGACTTGACGTTGAGTTTTCTTGTGCTCGAATTACACGATTGCACTTTTGTTACTGTCAATTAGAACTCGGAAAACCTCGAAATCCCAAGATATCGATTTATCGAAAGAAGGCGGTTCTTAATTTGAGTTGGCAGAGCTGTGACTATTAAAATTTAGAAGAATTTGAAATGATATCTGTAAGAATGCTGTTAACGAATTTGTAATGAGGAAAATGAAAATTTAAAGTGGGTGACTTGACCCTATTTCGTGACATTTTCAAGTGGCGTGTAATGGCGTGTATCATGTAATGCACTTGACACCGTTCATTTATTTATAATTGTGGGGATTCAATTAATGGAAATGGAAAATAAGACGGAGACAATGAATCTACAAAAATTAAAATTTTCTTTTCTGGAATATTTGATAAAGTTTTTCAAATGGTAGATGTTTGAAACATGTTTTAACGATTTAAGTTAAAAATTTAGAAAGTTAAAGCCATATTACTTGAAGTTTACGGTTCGAGAGACTGGAGGTAAAGTTTGATTTTAAATTTACGTCATCTTATCGCAAGTTTTTCCGCGTATAAAATTAAAATGAACTCTAACACAGAAGATCAACACTATTCTCAAAATAAAATTTCAACTCTACGTAATTTTTCAAATTAATAAACAGACATGTCAAATTAAAGGGACTATTTGTCACTGGACAAATAACTTGTAGGCGCGCATTTTTACGTACCCGAAGAAAACTAAGCAAACTAAAATAATGAAAGCTCCCTACTGTTAGATTTAACTTTATTGGCGGAACAAAAGTTTTGTGAGTACTTACTCCTGCAGTATAATCCTAGCTAGTTTAATTTATGTATGTTACTCAGTACGCAATTAAAGGATCTGAAATTAGTTTTAAATTTTTAAAGTCGGTTCAAAATTTTCATCCAATTTTCTAGTGCTCCACATTTTAAGAGTTACTTCGTCGTTAAAGTATTTAATAACCCTAAAAACTTTAGGAACTAGTTTCCATTCGTCCTATACAATTCTCATTAAGAAGAAACGACTATGAAAACGTTTAAAGGGTTGAACGCCTGCACCGAAAAGTAATTCGGACAATGAGATTTAGGTTTTCGCTTTTAACTCTCCGAATTAAACACGTACACCTTTTACGACTTCATAAAATCTCATTTGAAAAATTAAGTTTCTAAATTGTTAAATCCTAACTGAAGGGTACGTCAACGGCGAATGTAGCGGTTAATGGGCTAAACATTTCTATTTTAGGGTTGGACAAAGGGACGATAAGTGACTTCGTAATTGATGACTCACCAGTTATTCGTATATGTTTTCCACCCAGGCAGGAAGTTTCGGTCGTCTGTAAAGGTAGGGGCGCGGTGAAGGTGTCAAGGAACACGTCGACTCGCGACAAATCTATGCCTCGTCTCTCGCACGCTGCCCCTAACGCTTCCCTGAAACACAAAAGTTTTTTTTTCATTTATTTATTTAAAGTCGCATCCCCCAGTGGGTATTAGCGACTTGTTAGATTAAAAAAGTTTTACTTCAAACTATGCACTTAATAGTTTACTGCATTAAAAGTATGCAGGATAGTAAAAGTTGTCTTTTTAAGTCTACTTTGCAATTTATTTAGGAAAAGCTGTTAAAATTGTTTTTAACAATCTTTTTAAAACCATTTTCTAATTCATAAAAGTTTACTTTGCATTTAGAATTAATCTCTTCGTTAATTTTCTACAAAACGATAAATCACTGTACTATACACTGTACGAAGTGTCCGGTTGTAGAGCGGAAAGTGTGGGTAAAATAGCTATAAAACAAATAAAATGGGCATTAATGGTACAGTGCTTTTGGAGCAGCACGCGGCTGTTGTAGTTACATCAATCCGACCAAAAAGTTGCTCAGCTATTTGAAATGAATGTTTTGTTCAACTTCAAATAATACATATAAATTGTACGTAAACATTTTTCCTATTTAAATTATTAATAGATGAATTATTATACAATAAATAAACTAACATAAGTTAATAGTAAATTTTCTTTAAAAAATGATTTATTGTAAGAGTACACGATGTGCTGACTAAAAATTACAATTTATAATCTCGAATTAACTATTGTAAGCACAATTAGAATTTATAATTTTCCCCATTAAGTCAATTATTGAACTTTCGTGCAACCTCAGCGAGATTTTCGCGCTGTACTCGAACTCAACAATTAATTAGCACAAGCTTATCAAAAACTTGCTTAAAACCACACGCGACAGTATTTCCCGGCCAACATCGGTTAATATAAAGTTTCATTAAAAATCGCAAATTTTAAGCTGCAACGAGTTTCCTACAAGTTACGGAATTCTTAATTACTTTTTACCCGCATCATGAATATGTGCGCATAAAGCGAGTGCCTTTTAAAGATTTTATCGGGAAAAGAAGCATTAAGAGATCAAGGTTCGCAATTTGATTTACGGATCCGTGAGCAGATCTCGATTATTTACGAGATGCTGGGGTTGCAGAATGGTGGAGCGAATCCTAATTCATATGCGCGCTTCAGCGTTCTCTCGGGGCGCAGTTAAAATTGCGCGGGTATTGTTTTCTTGTCCTGCTTTTTAATTTCTCGCATCCTTTTCTGCTTGCCTCTCGTGCCTTTTATTTAATAAAATCTAGGGCGTTTTTTAATGGCTCGGCTAAAGTGCTGAAACGTAAAGAAGCTTTTTACATTTACAGACTGGTGCTTGTGCAGTTTTTGGGTTTTTATTTTGGAAAAATTAGTATGCGCTTTATTCAAAAAGCAAGATTTCGATTTTAAAAATATACCACTTTGTTTTATTTTCCAGTTGTCTTATTGATTTTGAATAATATTGCAATTGCTAGATTTTTAATTTGAGAGTATTTTAAAAATTAAATAAATGGATAAATAATACAGGTAATTCATATTAGGTTAAATAAATTTTACCCCACTTCAAATTCGAATATTTGATTCATAACTTTTAAACTCGTACTTTATATTTTATGCTGGTATATCTGACAACATTTTATTGATGTAATTCAAAACGTAATTTAGATGTTACGTTTGGTGCCACATGGAATATATCTTTATTGTTTTTTCACTTTGAAAATAGCATATCTTCAAATTTTTAAGGTGATTGAGGTTATGAACGCGATCGTTTTGTAATTTCAATCGATTGCAGTTCAATTATAATATATTTATTTTTATAAATCAAGCAATAAGATACTTTTCATATTCACTGACTTAACTATTTTTATTTTCAAACATTTTAATTCATAAATTTAATCTTTAAAATTTAAAAACATACTCTATTTTGGCGCTCATTTTGTACGGACCAATCAAAATAGTTTTATTGCGATGACAGATTTCGTCCATCACTTTTTTAAGGGAGGATAGAGAACATAAAAGATGTGAGACCCAATTAAACCGTAAATCGGAATATAAAATAATATTTTTACATTTAACAAATATGTCAAAGTAAATTAGTAATAAGACCACACAAATTGTAGGAAGAAATCCGAAGGTATCATTATTTATCCTCTCTTAATAGATACGCTTCCTCGTTTTTTTTAATTTCACGCTCGCACACATACAATTATTCAGCGCAAGCGGCGTAACACCGGCGCGGTTAAACCATTTAAAAAGCATCGCAGGCGTTAGCGGGCGCGGCGCGCCGGAATATTATTATACAACAACGGGCGTCAGCGAAACAGGCTTTTCCAAGAGTGCGGCTCTCACTCCTGCCGGCGGCATCGCGAGCGGCTATTAAATGACCGCGCGGGGGGAAGACAAAAACTTGGCGCGCGCCGAGCCTCCCCCCCGCAGTCGAATGCAAATTTTAATCATTCTGGATGATGTTTTAAAATACATTAAAGAAGCGTTAAAATTTGCATCTCTCCCGTTATCGTTTAACTTTATGAACGGGTGGCGAGCATCGGCGCAATTCATGCAAACTCGACCGAAATTACGGGAATTTAAAAGACGCGCGAAAACATCGTTTCTGCAATTTTTTTTTTTTGTACCTTTACTTTTCAAGTTGTTTTGGATCGCGCAATATATGTAATTGAAAATTATAGGATGGAAAGTTACGACGTTTATCGAGGTTTACTTACTTGTATATTATTACTTACATTCTGTAAGCCAATATTATGGCATTTGTTGTTATCGAAAAAAAGGTATTTTTACATTTTTATTTGCTCGTGGATATTGTTTTTAATGGAAAAGAAAAATATGTTATGAAAGATACAAGTAATAAAAAAAGTATGAAGTTTTGTTCGACGAAAATCTCTGAATCAGTTATATTATGTATTCTTTAAGTAAATAAAACACAAAAACGTCGCTAAATTATTAAAACGTCAATATCAAATGCCGCGCGCTCCACTAAATATGACAATAGTTCAGAAAAGTTCGCTTCCCCCGATCTCAGATTTACCTTTATATTCTCGCTGATCTTTATTTTCTTCGCCGAAACTTTCTTAATAAAAGCAGCCGACACGCAAGCCAACAAATAATTCCCCTCTGATCCTGCAGCTCCGCGCGCTCGTCAACAATTTCATCGGGCGCGCTAAAAACTAAAATCCCGTTCGTCCGTCAAATATCGCCGGCCAAAACAGCCGCTATCAATCAAAAGGCCAAGAAGGTAAACAATCTTCCCGAGGCAACTCGTCAAAGTCCTCGGCCAATTAATCCCCTTGCCAACGCCCCCCGAAAATCCTCTCCCGTAATACGAGGCGACTCGCTTCCTGCCTCCCGGACAAAGGTTTATCCCACGAAATTTCGCGATCTCCTTCTTCCTCCATCTCGCGGCAAAGTTCCTTAATCTATCCGGGCCCCTCCCCCCCGCGGCAATAAACGCCGCCGCCGGTGTTTAGCCATTCGCTCGCGCTCGGATACGCCACTCGACTGCACAGCGCGCGGATTAGAACAAACTAAGCGCGGCGAGGAGGAAAATCTGGATGGAGATTATGACGGCGGCTTCGGGGGGCCGATGTGTTCGCAGGTCCTCACGCCCTCGTCCGGCATTCTCGACTTCGCCATAAGCATGCGGCCGGATTACCACCGAGCCATCATCGACACGGTCCGCTACTACGGCTGGAAGAAGATCATCTTTCTCTACGACTCCCACGACGGTGAGTTTTTTTTTTTTACTTTTTGCTGTTAATTTGTGTTTGTTTAATGAGTGGCGAATTTAGAAGGTGTTTCGCCCGAGAAAATTAATTTGCATTATCATGAAGCTCCAGAGTAATGTTACATGGAAATTTAAAAGAAGTAGAGTAGTAGAAGTAGAAGAGGTAATCGGATTAAAGTCTGCATTATATAATATATTTAGGGGGAACTTCATAAAGAGCGCAACATTTGGATTATCCCCCAAAAAGATGTTTTTTTTTTAAGCAGACGGTATTAAGCTCTTCTTATCCAGGAAAGTATATATTAAAAGTACGTCGCAGTGTAGAAAAATAATGTTTCGGCGCATTTGCGTCCTGCAAAAATATATTTTGTCGAAAATCCCCGAAATTTCAAAACAAAAGAAAAATGACGTTATTCAAATCCGCTAAACCGGTTTTCAAAAGCTGCAGAATTGAAACAAACAATTCTAAATCCGCAAGTTCAGAATGCACTCCGAGAGCTGGAGGGTTTCGCTCTCCAAGAATTTGAAAAATCTAACGAAAAATCAGTGCCGGGACAACAAGATTCCAGAACGGCAAACACATCTTCCCGCGGGGACTCGAATTCCATTCACCTCTTTCTCCTCTCATCTCGGTCTGCACATATGCTCCCGTGCCTTTTACAACCTCTCTCTGTCCTCTCCTTTCAGTCCCTCCCTAAGTCTTTTTACAGAGCAGCTCACCTCTCTCTCTCTCTCTCTGTCGCTCCTCGCCCCGATCCTGATACCACGAGGTCCTCTGCTCTTCTCGTCTGGGTGCTCTCTCCTTATTTTATCGCGTAGCCCGTCGCGCGCGCACTTTTACGTCGCAGTGGTCTCGCGCGACCAACTTCCCAGCGACGACGTCGTCGACGACGGGGGCAAGATGTCGTTTTGCGAAAAATGCGAATATGTACCGCGGGCTCTTTACCCTCTCCCGCCCCGCTCGTCCTCTTCGCGGACTTTCAAACGATTATTGCATACTAAACTCGGCGGATGTATGGCTTTCTTTCACGAGGCGAATTCCCGACAGGGCGATGAGGTAGGGACGCGCGGCGGCGGGGGGGAAAAAAAAAAAAGAAATTGCGTTATGAAACTGAAAAGATTGGAATATGCAATTTTTATTCGAGATATTGGACCCCCGGCCTTTTTGCTCCGCTCTCTCTCTCTTCTCATTTTTTTTAAAAGTAAAGTTGAAAATTCAGGAGGCGCGGGATGCGCGCACGTCGAAAGTTAAAATCGATTTTTACGAGGGTGAAAATTTTTTCGCGCCAAGTTAGTTACGCTCGGGCAGAGTTTCTGATGGTAGGGAGAGAGAGAGAGCTGCGAGGGAAATTGCGATTTTGCGCGCGGCGCGGCACGACACTCTGCCGAGAGGCCAGAGAGTTGTCTCGGCACCGCTTATTCCCGCGTATCGTCTTGAGGGTAATGAATGAACTTGCCGCCCCGCTCTCTCCCTCTCTCTCTCTCTCGCGGAGAAATAGAGTCGCGAGGCCGTAATTTATTCGCGATATAGGTCGCTCGTTAATTTTCCCACTTGCCGGAAGATATCGGGAGGTAAAGTTTCAGAAAGAGTAGGTTCGCGTTACCTCGAGGTTTTTGCTTATTCGGGATTCGGACGACGCTGTCTGTTAAGGTGTTTCGTTAATTTTAACGCTCCTCCGGCTCCTTGGTTTTACAACGAAAGTTTCTCCGTCTGCAATTTATAATGAAGCTGAACGTATTTTAGTTACGTGCGCGATATAATTTTTAAGTATATTTTCAGAAAGTGCGCGAAAACTTTCCGAGTTAAATTTTTAACTTTTCCGCCGACTTTAACTCGGGGGAGCGACTTTCAGAAAAATGTACAATACCTTGGCCGAGCAATGTTTAAGTGCAAATCATGTTAAATACAGCTTTTGTATAACTGTTGCAATTGTATTAAGGAAATTTATAGAGTACCCTATCGTTTCATTTTTTTTATTTTACCTTTTATTAACAATAAATTATCAACTCGTTATTAACGTTCTCGTAATTACATTATCAATTTTATTCTTTGCTCTCCCTATCGAAAAATTGACAGCGTTCACGACATTTGCTGCTAATTTTAGCAAATCCATCAAATCTTAAAGTATAATTTACTTTTCTTTCCAAGTGCTCACTTTTCAGCCTTTATAAATAGACTAAGGAAGTGAATCCCCGAAATAACCTCGCGGCAACATTTCACCGAATCGAGTTTCGGAAAAATTTCGGAAATACGTGCATGCAATGGCCAAACCAGGAATATAACGCGGCGTATAGGTCGGCGAGAGATTAATGCGCGCCCTTTATGAAAATTCTCTCTTACCCCGGGCTCTGATTTATTAAATAATAACACTACCGGCCAAGTTCCATTAATCCGCCCCCTCCCCCCCTCCACGCCCATCCACCGCTGGCGGAGGGGGAACCGCCGAAAAATCGTCGACGGCAAAGCGGTTGCGCCAGTCGCGTACTCGATGACAAAGCGAGCTTCCAGCATCGTCGTCAGTCGTTCCTCGAGACGAATAATAACCAGCGTTTCCGGCGACTTAAACGAGAAAATAGCGTCGTCCATTAATATGAATCAGAGCAAGGACGAGCGGAGGAGAGGCGAAGCAGCCTCTCTTTCTCTCTGTCTCCCTCGAGACTTCGTACGTCGCTCTCTCTCGGCTGTGGTTAAAAACGCAGATAAGTATGGATAAAAGATGTTTGGAGGAGGGCACCGGAGCTCGTGGGGAATCGTTTTTTGTTGCTTTTTCGAAAAATGTCTTGCCAATAATAATGAAATATGATGGTTTTTTGGGTAATAATATAAGCGGGTAGAGCGAGGAATTCGCCTGAGCTATAATTTTCAAGTACGTACTCGATAATTGTTCAAAAATGCTGAATATTTAGCATACACGAGAGCGAAAACAGGATAATTTACTTTTAATTTATTCTTGTTGTTCATTATAGTTGCTTAGTTTAAAATTTAATATTCGTTAAAAGTTTATCGAATAAATTTAATATCAAATTATAAGTTTTCAACGATTCATGAGCATTCATTAAAACGCGACGGGACAGACTCACTTTACATTTGATTTTTAATAAAAAATTTTAATTAACTTAATGGACTTTAAATTTTAGTATTTCAATATTTCTTGAAATCATGTCGCAACTAATCAAGTATCTTTTATTATATTTTTATCAATAAAATCATTTTTTTTCTTTTGTTAATTTGATTAGCAGACTTTGCGTGTGAATTCAATTTTTTAAAATAAAAATTTAGCTCGTAAGCTTTTAAAAATCCTCCATACAAGTAACTTTTAATTTCGAAGCAAAAAGTTTGATAAAATCGTTTTCATTCAAAGTCTGCCTTTTATACAAACCAACTTTAATAATCAAAATGTTTGCCAAATGATTTACTTTTTTAATGTAGAGATCTGGTCGCTTCGTGCGTTTTCTACATTCAATGCAGCTATTCATCCTCTACCAGCAATAAGAATCTTTTGAATATGTTTTTCACTCGCGATTAAAGCGCAAAAGCAGTAGCCTCGTCCAAAAAATGCACGTATGGTTCGGTTTTTTTTTTCATACAGAAAGAGATGAACTGAATAGATTTGCTTTGTTGATTTATCGTACGTATTAATTTTATGTATAATCAAGGCTTTCGAATATGAAGTAGTAGTATATGTTTTATGAGTACGATAAGCTCTGAGAGAAATTAACTGCTAATTGCGGATGATGAATTGGGTTTTCAAAAAAGGTACGCAAATAGGAAAAGGATGGCGAAGTTAAGTGCTGAATTTCAAACCCCGTTTTGAACTCAATTTGGCTATTTTTTTTTTTTTTTAGTCACATGAAAGAACCGAGATTTTATTCGGCGCAAATTGCCGCTCTTTAGAAACTCAATATTGACTCAATCAAGATGACAAAAAATTATAATTTAAAAATTATTACATTCACCGGGACGTCACTATTCCCCCAGACGTCCGATCCAACAATCGGCAGTCTTTCCCGAAATCCCGGGGAAAATTCGCTCGTTCGAATTCACCCAGCATCGCAGCCACTCGAGGCGGCGGCGGCGGCGGCGGCGGCGGCGGCTGCGAAAAGCCCAAAGAACGGAAGAAAACGCCGCAGACGCGGATAATCACGAGAAAAAGACAGAGCGAACAGCAGCTCGGCAGTAGCGAAGACTCGGCCCGAGAGCGGCCTGGGAGAGAAAGTCTCTTTCCTGCCTCCGAAGATAGTGCACGCGGCCGGCTTCGTGCGCGGTGTGCAGCACCCGCGTCACCCGCGTTTTCCGCTCGTTAATACCCCCCCCGGCCGTACCGTTCGGCCGTGAACCTTGCAAGTGCGCCCCGCGATATCTCGTCTCCCTCCGCGCGCGCACCACGCACCCCCTTTCCACCGAACCCGCTCGGCCCCGCCGTAACGACGGAAGCTGACCGCGCGCGCCTGCGTCTACTGGGTATAGATCGCAAAAGTTTCGCGCGGGCCCTCCTCCCCCGTCGGGCGCCGCGCAGTCATAGATGTTCAATTACCGTTAAATACCGAAGCTTCCACGCGCCAAGCGTGATTAATCGCGCGCGCGGGCTTTGCGCCCCGTCTCGCTTTTCTTCCCCCGCCGCCGCCGCCGCCGCGCGCCGGTTCTTTCCAGCCGACGAGAGAGAGAGAGAGAGAGCTGTTATCGAGCGGCTAGACAATGAGGAAGCGGGAGAGCCGACGAGCCGGCGAGGATCATTTTTGGTGAGGCGCAAACCCTTTCTTTTTTTATCGTAATACACTGGCTTTTGTCCGCGAGCTCTCCGTTCATCCTTCGCTCGTCGAGCTACTCAATTGCTGGAAAATTCATGCTCGGCAAGATGTTATTAATTGATTTTGCCTTAAATAGGGTTCGCGAGCCGATGGAAACGCCTGCCGGTCTTGGGAAGAATGCAATTGTTTCATAAGGCTGGTAAATGCGTTGCGACATCAATCACTGCGAGTGCATGTATATAACGCTGAGAACTGTATGAATAGTAATTATTTTTCTCCTTAGCTATCGGCTCGAATAATAATAATTTAAAAGCAGCAACGGTTAGGTATTAAAAAAGAAATTCCGAGTATCGTGCAATATTCCACAAATTTTAAAATTTCCTCTTTATGATAATAATATATATAAAATTATAATTTTAATTAACTCACCTGCGCGTAAACCCTGGAAATAAATTTCATCCGGGATTGCGCTGACTCAATGTTCGTTGACATTTGTCCTACATTTTATATACATAAAAAAAGAACACGATATCCATTCACATTCACTCGCGTAAGAACGATTGCGCATTCCAAAGGCAAATCGAAATTGAAATCTGCGGCGGCGTAAAAAGTAGATTAAAAATTAAACCTCCGCGTAACGCTAAGGTCAGGCTGCAAAAATACGGTGACAGTGAGAGAGAGGAAAATGCGGCAACATGATATTTCGCGGATGTCGCGGTAAGTGATAAATTAGTTCGCTCCTGCGAATGAAAAAAACCTGGAACGCGAATAAATAAATTCAAAATTAATCTATCTTCGCTAGAAAAAAAACGGCAAAATGCTTTTTAATAATATCTATTAATCTAAAAAAGACTTCATTTACAGTCAGAAAAGTATGGTAAAGCAAGACAAGGAAGAACGTACTTATCATACCGGTCTTGAAAGTGTAAATATAATTAAGTGTAATTGTGAAGATCCATTATTTTATTTTCACAATGCTCGTATTACTTAAAGTAAAATGGTATGTCACAGCATTTAAACTTAATGACTGTTACTCTTTTACGTAACGAGTACACGCTTCTTTTTTTTTTTTAATTTACCTACGTTTTAGAAGCATCAAATACGCTATTCATTTATTCTGCGTTCCCTCTCGCCGGTAGAAAATATTAAAAAGACTCAAGGAGTCGTTAAAAATACGCATAAACTCGAGCGAAATACAAAATGTATACGAAGCGCACGAATTCCCTGAAGCAATAAATAAAAACTCTCGACTAAAAAACAGTGCAGTGCGGTAGCACGAAATAAACGCGGAAATGTTTTTTCTTTCCTTTTTTTTTTTTTCACCGCTGATCTCTCGCGCAGCGCAGTCTTACGCGTGCATTTAATTAACGTCGAAGAGAGCGCGGCGGGGGGGCACCGGAGTCGAGATGAAACGCGGCCCATCAACAAGGCCGTCAGTGAGGTGAGGTGATTAATCGATGAACTTTGTAAGAATGAACTTTGGCCGTGGCCGCGCGGCTGGGCATTAACCGCTACGAGGGCCGCGTTATTACGCGGTTCCGTCGCTCGGAGAGGCAGGAAATCGCGCGACGTCAGATGAATCTGCAGATAAGCGAAGCGAGGGGGGAGGGGGACAGGCGCTAATATAAAGTAGTTTAGGACTGATGTAACCCGTGAAAGAGAGAGCTTTTGTGCTCTGTCGCGTGGGCGTGAAAAATGTTACGCTGTGTATTGTGAGGGCAGTTTATTTCTGCTTTTCGAGTTAATGCACTGCTTTAGATTTTGGATTTGCTCTTTTTTTCTTTTTTAAATGGTATTATGTTTTATGAGTTTTAATTATTACTCGGAAAGAAATGTAATTAATCATTAGATTATTCAAAAGTTTTGAGGATAATTACTTCATTTTGTTTGATGCAATGCTTAATTATAAGAAAACACGGAAAATATTATTTGACTGCGTGAAGCAATTTTCATGTAAGATTTGTTACAAGATTCATGAACGTGAAGTTCTGTAATAATAACTTCCAACCTTAAGAGGAAGGATATTGAGAGAAAGGATCAGTTAAAATTGTATATGTTTACGGAAGAAAGAATCTTGCTCTAAATCATTCACATATATCTTTTTTCGGATACAAAATCGACACCACAAAAAACTCCAATATACTTCGATTTCCTTAGAATCTAAAACTGGCCCATATCAAAAGGCGGCCTCCAATTCGTTATACTATCTAGAAAATTTTGGCATCTCATTAGCTCCGATCGCGAAGAAAAGGAAGGGAAACGCTCTCAAGGCCAAAATGAAATAGCGAGAGAACGCCGAGCGTAATAAGGTCAAAAGCTCGCCTTCCCACGAAAATGCTTTCTTAATAGAACAGCCGGGCGGCCACCGGGCGATTTCACCTCCCGAGCTTTTGTGCAGGCGACTCGGATGTTATACGCGCACCTTCCGCTTCTCGGTCGCTGCGGGACGAACTTCGATAAGACCGGGGCGTCGCTGCGGCGCGCTCTCGCAAAATGGCGACGATATTGCGCGGGAATTGGAAAGGAGTTTAATTACCGAATGCAAATGCAAATATACTTTAGGGACCCGTCACCGCTCCACCCCGCTATCTGGGTTATATTTCGAGATTCGCCGCCGAGCCGCTCCCGGGGGCATTTCCCTCAATAAATGCAAGGCCACCGGAAGTGGAGGGAGCCGGACTGAAAAAAAAAAAAAAAAAAATTGAACCGGGATAATCGCGGGGATGTACGTGTATGCGTGGGTTGGGGCTGCGATATAACGACGATAATTGAATACTTGACGGTAAATAAGGCTTTTTCTTGCTCGGGGATGATCTTTTCCGGGGAGACGTGGCTGCGGATCTCTCTGATTTTTTTCTTTTTGCGGCTGCGTAATAATTGCTTGATTGCGTTGGTCGGGATGTTTCTTTATGGACGTCACCGAGGGATGAAGGATTCACTGAGCCGGATGAATTTGCGAAGGAATTGTGGATTGAATGGGAAAATTAGTTCTGGTTCATTGTGCTTATTAGAGCTATATTAAGTGTTTACTCAATTTTGATTTAATACTCTCTTTTTATGAGGTCGTCTTTTAAAATACGGTAAAGTGCACTATAAAATATTTAAGAACTAGAGTTTGGAGAAATTGAATATTATATTAAACATTTTAGTAATGTTTTTAAACGTACAGTTTTATAATAATTTTTGAATGTATATTTTATCCATACTTTTAAAATATGAGTTTTCAAATACTTTTAATCGACAGCCGATCCGGTACAATTGCCAATAGAGTTTGAGCTTTTTCGTCAGCGAAATTCTTATTAAAATATACACACAGTTCGCGAAAAGGAACAAATTTACTTATTTACTTTGCTGTATTTATTTTTAATGTTTTTAAAATCCTCAAAACTTTCATTGCTACATTACGTAACCAACTTCATAAGCGCAAAGATTCTATGTGCACAGCTAATATCCAAGTTTTTAAACGTTTTCTTTCTTTGAATATTCAAACTTTCAACCTTTCGATGCATAAAACGTTATTGCCTTTAATTTAAAAGCCGCCTTTTAATAAACTTTCAGAGGCTGTCAGAAATAAAAACTTATAAATGGTTCATGTTTAACATTTTACCTTGTTTCACATTACGTCATAAAAAAATCGCCTTATTAATAGAAAGCAACGAAACTCTCCTCTTCCATGGTTTGATCGATTGTGACCTGATTCAATTTTTTCGAACTCCTTGTTCGAGCGAGCTAAGCTTCGCAATCGGCTGAAGTGCAACTACAGTCCCATGTGCGTAATTTAGTTTATTTATTAAGAGGGTAGGAAAGAACAGCCACAAGGGGGGGGGGGGGGGGGGGGGGGGGATATAAAGGGTTCGAACGAGTAGAAACGAGTTGCGTCTTGATCCGAAGCGCAAAGTGGACGCGAATCCCGGATAAACTTTAACAAAGATAACTCCAATGGTGCGACGCGAGACAAATTGGATAGGAAGAAAATGGCCGAGAGAAGTTGCGCCAAGCCGACGCGTTCTTTGGAATCTGGCTTTCTTGAAATTCTAAATTTGAAGCTCGAGCCGAGTCAACCGGTAATGCAATTGCGAGTTTTCAAAGAGATTTCGTTAAAGAGATAGGATTAAAGTTGCGAGAACTCGGCTGAATGCAATCTAAACGTTTTTGTATAGCTTTTAAAACAAATCATTTGCTAAACTTGGACAATAAATAATTCATTAAATAAATGAAGTTAACGGGTTATATTGTTATAAAGTAAGATTTTAATTTATGCATTATTACTTCACCGACTTTATATTAACAAATTATTAAACATTTATTTTGTTGCGACAAAATCTCTTTACCAAATCGGAACAACTAAACCAAAAATGCAACAGTTTCTTTAAAATTTCTTATAAATTTAATATTAAGGACTGAAACAATTTGAAAAACGTAAGCTGTTTTTAGTCTACGATAATTTATTGCACCTTTAATGTACATGTAATCTGTAAAGCAGCATAAGCGTTCGTCTGTTGACATATATTTCATATTCAAACAAAGAACCCGTAGTCATGCATAAGTTTTTATTTTATGTAGGTAATTGCTTTACCGTGTTTAGTTGCAATGTCGTTGATTGCACACTCAGTAGAAAACATATTTTCATCTCACTCTTAAAAGGTCATTAACTATTACGCTCACTTTTATAAGGCACTATGCACATAAACGAAATCTTAAGAGCATTTTTCTTTAATGAAAAAAAAAAATTCTGATTTTTCCTCATTTATTTGCGTGTTCAAAATATTATTTTGAAATTGCAACACCATTCTCAAGTTTATTTTTTATTTTTATTTTTTGCTTATTTTTACGATAAAAAAGTTCGCTACAAATGTTAAACATGACAAGATATCATGTAAAAAGATATCGCACGTGCTAACTTTATCTTTTTATAATTATTGTTTTTATAATTTCGACTGATATGCTCTTACTAAAGCGTATTAAAATTTTGACATTATTTTACGTGTGTGGTACATAATGTATCATCGAAACTTTTTATTTTTGTAACTAAATAAAAAAAAATTTAACTTTTCTCCTCGCATTTTATTAAAGATGTGATTAATTTTCTAGCAAGTGTTATATAGACAGGCACAGCTAATGCATTGCTACAAGTATAATATAACATTTTTGAACCTATAAGTATTTTTAACGCCAAAATAATATTTCAAACAATATATCGTTACGGACCGCTTCCCACGGTTCGGCGTAAAGCTTTGCGCGAATCGGAAACCGGCAGACCCTAGCGCGGCAACGCTCGTCTTACCGGCCGGTTCTCGCAAGCTTTTCGCTGCCCAGGAATGGGATCGGCAGAGCTCCAGGAGGGAGGTACATCTTTCCCATGCCTGGTAGCAATATGAAACGACTTGTATTGAACAAAAAAAAAATAATTTTTTATTTTGGAAAACTATTATGTAGCACAGATATCCGTGTGTACGTAAACAGATATTGTCGCTTTTAACTTGTTTAAAACGTATGAAAAATATTGTTTTTTTATTAGAAAATATTTGATAAATGAGTAAAAATGAATTTTCCATTCTAAATGCACTGCACTCGAGGACGATTCATTTTTAAAAAATCAAGTTCCATCGAATCTCCATTATAACACCAAGAGTCGTTTGCAAAAGTCAATAGCTCAAATTAGGAATTCAAAAAGCATATTCCACAATCGCCTTTGTTCAAACGACGGTGCGAAAGGCGGGAACGCGCCTCGCCTCTCTCCCCTCTCCCTCTCTCGAACCATGTTGAGCGCTCTCATTGCTCAGGGAGGAAAAGTCAACAGTTGTCAATAGCGTAGCTTCTTTCACGGCCAGGAGAGCCGGACGAAAGAGAGTGGGGCTTTTTTTATATAATCGGACGGCGCGCGCTCCAGCATTTCCAGTACGGAACGCGGTGCGGCCGGCGTGTGGATCCTGCGTTGCTTACCGCGCGCTATTATGTTGATCGTGCACGCAGATCCTCGCCCGGCGAGCCGCGAAGTTATTGTCGTGCTGGAGCTTCGATTTTTGCTGTGATATATTTTTTTTTTTTTTTTAACTGTAGCAGTAGTTTAGGTCGGTTTATTGTGACGTTCGTGCGGAGCTGGTTCTCTTTTTTAATTTAGTGACATTCCGGTAAGTTGAAGTGATTGGTAGATGGTATACTGGAAAAGTGTTGTGGGTGTTTGTTATGTGGATCGTTAAGGATATTTTATGGTATTTTAAATACTAATAAAGTTAAAAACATTAAAATCGGTTTCGAAGTACGCAGAATATAAAATAAGCGATTTATCAGCATTTAAAAACGAAACGTTACTTGTATTGCAAATATTTTTCAATTAAAAGTTTCATGTAAGAATTTCTTAACAGAAGTGAGTAACCGATATGACTGAGTACTGTTAAATGCGCGTAAAGGTTTCGCAAGTAATAATAAATTAAACATTTTTAACGTTGATCAAAGTAAAAATTTAATCTCAAAACATTATAATTAGTGCTTAACCGGAAATAATTTTGGTAATTAAATAGGCGGAAAACAGGCATTTTCTTAAATTAAAGTTAATAGGCCTTTGGAAAGCAAAAACAACAATCAGTTGTATCTTACTCTTTTAATGACGTTAGTCATTTTATTCCCAAGATCGTTAGAAAACAGTATATCAAACATCTTTAATGTATATGATTTAATTCGACATTAAATACATCAGATCTAACAATAAGAATGTGTATCTGCGTTAGAATATTCATGCAGCATTGACTCGTTATTTATTTGCAACACAGATTAGCTCATACGACAGCAGTAATAATTTAATAATAACAACTAGACGGATTCTATTGCTCCAATATTTTTGCAGCTTTATAAAGTTATCGATATTATTTCTCCGACGTAATTGCACCGGAATCTCACGTCGTTCGTATTTTTCTCAAGAGAAATATTTTACATTTCAGAGTATTGTTAATAAGAAGCTGTTTTCCCAACCACCTGCGTCCATGTTCAAAAGTCTAAAAATAGCCGTGCAAGATTGTATGTAAACTGAAAAAGCTATTAAACTGAAAACAAGCCAGTATTTATGATAAAAAGTAGTTAAAAAAGCCATTAAGAGAAAAAAAAAACAGTTACACGCGTCCGTCTGCGAAAACCGGTTCCGCAACTCGGCCGCGAGCAAAAGGGAAGCAGCCGCATTTCCCCGCGACGCGGACCGCGCGTTGAATCCTCGGGATATGGGATTTTTGGCACTTAGCAAACCAGTTTCGCCGATGGCCTTGACTTTCGTTCTGCAAGCCTTCGGGGTCGGGAACACGGCCGCCATGTGGAGCGTTATTCAAATCTCGCGAGTCAGTTCCAGAGCGCGCTCTAAATGCTTTTCGCAATCGCGCCGCGCAAAAAGGGTTTCGCAAGCCGTTCGCTCGATACGAAAACATGTAAGTCGCGCGTTTAATGCTTATTTTATTAATCGGAGATGCACTCGCCTGATGGCGAGGGAGAGAGAAAGTTTTTTTCTGGATTCTGATGGCAATGAGTTGCTTAATTGATTGGAAAGAATTTCTAATTCTTCGAGGTGTCGTAATTGGTTAATTTGAACTTTTACGTTTGATCGTTTAGGGAATGTCGAGAATTTTATTGGAAGTTTACGATGCATTAAAGTGATTCGGTTGCCGGCGCGGTTGTGCGCGTTTTATATGTTTAGTCTGAAATTCCATAAAATTGAGATGAAAAAAAAATTGCCGGAAATTTTAAATAAGTTACTTAGAAACGGCACAAATTAAATAAAGAAAGATTTACTGTGATAGAAGCCTTACGAACATTAACCTGTCGGATGGCTTTAAAAGTGCGCAATAAAACCTGTTTTATGGGCCAAATAAATTTGCACTGCGGTCACTGATGTAACGCATTCTTGAATGTTTATTCCTTGTCCGGAAGTTGTTTGGGATGCTTGTATTATCAAGCGGAAGATTAACGTTATCGATCCTTGATGCCTTTCTAACAATTGCAATTTATTTTACTTTCCTGCTGAAATCTCGATTTTCACTCACTATCGTAAATATCGTTTGACGCTAATTGTTACACTTTAACGTTGCATTTGACGCTAATTTCTACAGTTTAAAGTTACATTAAAATAGAAAAAAAGGATAACTTGAATCGTTAGTAAAGG
The DNA here is from genome assembly GCA_900474385.1 of Ormyrus pomaceus. Taxonomy (NCBI): domain Eukaryota; kingdom Metazoa; phylum Arthropoda; class Insecta; order Hymenoptera; family Ormyridae; genus Ormyrus; species Ormyrus pomaceus. The sequence continues at coordinate 2,299 of UCOM01002836.1, read as the reverse complement.
AAATACACGCTTTGCTCATACTTAAAGCGAAACATATATTTAACCTATAATATTTTTGCAATTTTCTCGGAACATTAAAAAAAAAAAAAAAAAAATCAAAATGATTGATCTCCAAGTTACATTTAAAATTCTGACCTTCCATTATCTCCTTAACAATGGACTTTAATTAAGCAGTAAAATTATAGTGCTCCGAATACAGTTCAGTACTAATCTCTCTATTCTTTGTTTCATTTTCAGTTATTAGAATTCTCACCGCATTAATTTCCTTTAAAGGCCGAGTAATTTTTCACTGTAAAACCCCCCGGTGTACTTATAACACTGCTCAAATAAGCCTCAGATATTATAAGGTCCCATATACAGGGAGGCTCGAAGCGATGCGCGCGTTCCCATTACTACAAACGCAATTATCTCGTTGCATTTTAATCGTAACCAGAATATCAAATGAAATTACGGGCCGCGCGACGGGTTCATCGAGAAATTGGAAGTGTGCGTTCACGCACCTGACGAAATTCCATTCCATTTCTAGCCTCAATCAGGCTAATTAAATACACTTTGCCGCGCGCAGGCAAATCGCCTCTCGTAACGGCTCTCTTCTAAACGCCGCCGCGCCGTCCCTTTAATATTCCGGTCGTTTATAGAATGAAAAATCGCGGCGTCAAAAGCAGCCTATAAAACATGCAGAGCGCTGCGCGAGGGGACCGGATTTTTTTGATGATAAAAAATTTTCCCCGCCCAGCGGCGGGAGAGAGAGAGAGCTCGCGAGAAAGAGTTTACGCGGAGTTATGAAGCGGGGATGAGATATTATAATTTTATGCCGATAAACGTTGCGCGCGATCGTTATTATTGGCAAGGTTAACGGATTTTTAACACATTCGATATTTTATTGGATACAACGTCGGCGAGCATCTTTTTCATCTCGCTCGTTTACAGTACGTGTATTTTATTTGCAGGAATTTTTCAGCGTTTGAATAAAACGCTTTGTTTCCAGCCTAATGAATAAGCACAATAAACGTTTCTGGCGTTACAACGTCTAAATATCAGTGAAATGGAGCGCGTCAACTGCAGTTCGAAAGTACGTTAAAAGCCGCGCAAATCGCCAGTTAAGAGACTGAAATAATGATCGGCGTAGGATCTGCCTAGGCTTTGACATCACCGGTGAAAGGAAAAACCGCTCGGAAACAATGAAGGCCGGAGCGCAAATGTCGTCGTCGACGCCGCGTCGACGGGCGATATTCGTGCACAAGCCGTTTATAAGCTCGGCCGGGCAGTGGCGCGTTTGGCGTTTCGGTCAAACATTTGTTTCGCCGCTCAGTCAATGGAAGAATGGCCAAGAGCGCGAGAGAGAGAGAGAGAGGGAGGCAGAAGAGGTGAACGATCGGATGCAGGCAAAACCAATCGACTTCCGCGGAGCGCGTTTTATAAAAAAGCTGCTGCCGCTGCCGCCGCCGCCGCCGCCGCCGCTGGTATGCCGCTTCGCGCTGAAGAACAATGGCGAAGCTTTAGAGGGAAAAAGGCCGAGAATTCGATCGATCATCGACGGGGATGTTTATACTTTTGCATGGCCGAAAAAAGAGTGAGCCAGCTGTATATAGATAGGCGGAATGGAGCCCGGCTGCGTGGACTATTTCGGCGCTGCGCCGCGCGGCTGTTTCGCTTCTTTATTTCGCCGGTGGGCGAAGGGACGAAGAGGGGGCGGCGGGAGGGGCGGTATTGATTTCTTGTCAACTTACACCGAACGTCATATATCACGAATTGGAAAACCGCCCCGCGGCCGCGAGAGTTCGCCAACGGTACAACGCAATTGCGATTAAGTGCATTGTCGATCGCTCTTTTACAATTTGCCTGGGCAAAAATGGACAATCGATGCACACACACACACACACACCCCGGTTATTTTGCTTTATATTCTTTTTCAAGGAAACCGCTCGCTCGGAAATTCGATTCGAGCTGAAATTTACGTCTCAGCCATTTGCGTCGATTACATTGCTAATTGCTTTATTTTCGCCGCGACGCTAAAAAAAAAAAGAAAAGAAAAAAAGAACAATTAAAATCGAGCGAATTGACGAAAAATAACCGAGATATAGGCAGAGGACTCCCGAAGAAGCGACTCTATTATCAAAGCCGAAGCGGTATAATTCTCTAATCACCGTCTTCATTAATGCACGCGCGCCCGCCAGGCAGCCGCGTAGGCGAAAGAAGGCGCGGGGCGGCGTGACAGACGAAGACAGAGGGAGGCTTTGGCAATCACAATTAGGAAGCAGCTTGGCTCGGCTCGGCACTCCGGCGGGTGGAGGGTGAG
>UCOM01002835.1:0-22459 GCA_900474385.1 Ormyrus pomaceus | reverse complement strand
AAATGTATTAACTAAAGTTATTAATAACAGTATTTCCTATCATTAAAACATACTTTCCACTATTCAATAATAACTTGTAAACATGTTAATTGAAGGTTATAAGATTAAAATAAATAAATACATAATCGTACAAGAGAAAAAACTTTAAAGAAAATTTTATGCCTATTGTAAAAAAAATCATTTCCAGCAAAATTTCACTTGCAAATGAGAGTTCACGTGAGATCTCACGTGAGAAATCACGTGAGAAATCACGTGAGGAATTGTATCTTAAACTCACGTGAGAAATCACGTGAGAACTCACGTGAGATTTCATGTGAGATCTCACGTGAGATCTCACGTGATATTTTTCAGCTGGGTAAGCGAGCTAAGTTTTGCGGATTCGGATTTGATAGATTAGTACCGCAACATGATAGACAGTCAGTTGCAGCGAGTTCCGGTAGCACCATAAATAGGTTTATGAATGTTAAAATACTCGGCAGAGACGAATGTCGATTTTTCGAACAAGTGATTTGTGTGAAGAATGATGAAACTGCAGTATTTCGTGCAGCTTGCTACGTAAGTATTATACTTTATTAGACAAATTCAGATTTTTCTAAGCTATCTTTCATTTATAGGGAGACAGTGGATCTGGATTAGTTTACAATAATAAAATCGTTGGAGTTCTCAGCAGCGGACCTCCCAATTGCAATACATTAGAATCGACAGTATTCACGAGGCTCTCTGGACATATTAGATTTATCGAAGAGGCTCAGAACCAGCGTGGTGACCGCAGAAGTATGTACGTTATCGATGAAAGACCAAATGGATCAAGTTCCAGTTCTGCAGGAGGCAGGAGGCATGGTTGACCTGGATAATATCCTGGATAATCTGTCATCATTAATGATTGTACGGAAACTTTTATGCGTTTCAGCGTTGATTTGAATTTAATTTTTCTGTGTGAAATAATATTTGTAATGAATGATTATATAAAACATAAAATAAAAATTGATTTTTAAAGACAACTTTTATAAAATAATTGGGTGAAAATCATCCTCACAAAGGGCTTGGTTCTTTGCGCCCTTCCGGCTCTCACAGAGATGTATTCCTAAATCAGCGTATAGGCTATGACAGCTACGACGCAGCTACAAGAAAATACATTGTTTGTATATCTATATACACAAGCTGTTCCTCGTTGTTCCTTGTATATATAGATATACAAAAAATATATTTTCTTGTGGCTGTGGCCTACGTCTTTTTAGCTGTCATAACCTTGTATTCCTAAAGTACATCTTAACGTAAAAAACTGATTTTTTGAATATTGCTTCCTCCTAGAGGAAGCTTTGTGCTAGTAATTTTTGGAGTTGTTCGAAAAACCTGTTATAATTATATTTTAAGGTATCAGGAACAAGAATAAATGGTTTTTGAAAAATGTCTATATGGATGTATGTGCGCGTGTGTATGTCCGAATGTATGTATACGCCAGAATCTCAGCTTCTACTAAACGGATTTGCATCTTTCACGGTTCATTTTTTTTGCTTTTTTGTGATGGCAAAAAAAATCTTTTTTTATTTAGCTTATTTGTTTTCGTTCTATCGCAAATTTTCGATTTCCGAAAAATTTAATTTTACTTTTTTTTAATGATAGGATTGAGATATTTAAATCGAGTAAAGACCATTTTAAAGAGCATAAAAATACCTATAATTTAAGAGAAAAAAGTTACTCTGGTTCTTATGGTTCTTTTATTTTTAACAAAACCGTATTTTTTTTTAAAGCTTATAATTCTTAATTTAAATTATCAACTGCTTTGAAGAAATTTTTGGTAACGAAGAATATATAGAGCTATAATCTGTAAAGATTTCAAGTCATTTTGTTAATTACTTTTTGAATAAAAAGCTGAAAACTGAAAAAAAATGAGTTTTCTATGTCCAACAATTACGGAAATAAAAAGGCTTTAAATTGACAAAATGGCTTGAAATTTTTATATATTTTAGGTATATATAGTCTTAATTACCCAAATTTTTTTCAGAGCAATTGATAATTTAATTTAAGAGTTATAATCTTTTTTAAAAAAAATACGTTTTTGTTAAGAACAAAAGAACCATAAGAGCTAGAGTAATTTTTTTTGTTTGAAATTATAGGTATTTTAAGGTTCTTTAAAATGGTTCTTGTCTGATACAAATATCTCAATCCTATCATTAAAAAAAATTAAAATTAAATTTTCTGAAAATCGAAAATTGTCGATAAATCAAAAACGAATAAGCTAAACAAAAAAAGAATTTTTTTGCCGCCATCATAAAAAGAAAACAAAAAAAATGAGCCATGAAAGATGCAAATCCGTTCAGTAGAAGCTGAGATCCAGGCGTATATATACATCCGGACACGCACACACACACACACAAACGCATTAAACCTTAAAATACAATTATAACAGGTTTTTAGAACAACTCCAAAAATTACTATCACAAAGCTTCCTTTAAGAGGAATCACAAAAAAGAAATTGAATAATCTTTACCCGATGAAAATCGGATGAATATTTCAAAAGTTATAGTCAATACACATATACACATATACACAGACACGAAAATGTTTTTGCTCCAAGATGACTTTTTTATATCATAAGTCTTAAAACAAGATTTTAAACAACTTTTATCTTAAAAATTTTTTTCGCCGTAACAAAGCTTCCTCCTTGAGAAAACAAAATTTGAGTGTAGGTTACTGACCCCTTTCTCTATTGACAAAATCAAACACTGAACTAAATATTCAACATGCGCTTCCATCATAAGTATATCGATAATATAATATATTTTAAAGTTAATTTTTAAAGTGTTTTGGCACGTTGTATTTATCAAGTTAAAAAATTACACTTTAGAATTAGGACAGTGGAAAATTAAAGGAGATAATACTTTTTATCTGAAACGTTATTCGTTACACTTCCCATCAGTCGTCCTCTTGCATAAATTATCGTTGCTATCAGTTTTTATTAATGCACTTTTCAATGCGCTAACCAATCTATGAATTTGAGAGTACCCATACTAAAACTCAATATTTTATGTCAGGAAAATTGTAAAAAATTTTATGCACAGAAGTTATTCCGGGTATTTATGGTCTAATTTATAGACCACAATATTTCTGATTGTTTATAAAAATGTTCTGTTTTACGCACATATATTATACTTTTTTCCTCTTCCTCTCGTTTCGTGAGATATCATTCGCGTAAAGTATTTTTAATTCATTGAAGACAAGAACTGAGTATAACTTGTCATAGTACATTCTTTATCTAATAGATGTCATTGCATCTACTGAAAAATAATACAAATGTCTATAACGGCTGAATAGATGTATTTTAAATTGTTAATAAAAATTTTTTATAATATAATTTTATCAATTCGATCAGAAAATGGTAAAAGACAATAAATGTAAACTACATAAAATATAATTTAATTTCTCTGCATATAAGTACCATTATATTTACTATAATTATTTGATTTCATAAATGGCAGCTTTCTGGAGCGTTTAACGTTAAACACCTGTTTAATTTTATTCTGATATTTTTGCATAAAGTATAATGTCTTTTTCATTTTGAAACGTTTTTCCTATGAATATTTCGTCTACAATAAATTTTGTTTTTATTGATTCTGACTAATTTAATTACAAAGTGAATAAAACTCTTTAACAATACTAACATTGTGTTCCATTTTTTTCTTTTTTCTGCCAGGTCAGTTACAATTTCAATTTAAAATTTTAGTTAACGCTTCAATAACATATGTACATATATGTAATAAGTACGGTAACTGTTGATCTTAATCGAATTATATTTTAATCCAAAAAATTCGAATAAGCAGCATGAAAGAAAATAAGTCCAAAATATTGTTACTATTATAATCTTATGAATCTTTAATAATTCAATACCGTAGAACTTTCAACCAACGTACACCTCGTGCTAACTTTTGAGTCTAGAAATTCGAAATTTATTTAAATATTGTTTGTTATGCGAGAGATATCAAATAGAAAATAAAAATCAAGGTCAATATTAGCACATCATTACTTTTAAAAATCTTTTTTTTTTCAATCCGAATTCAATCGTTCTCTACTTTTAATTACTAAACGTTTAAAAACTTGAATCTTTTAATTTAACTGCCTTATTTCACATTTTTAAGAGGAAAAAAAAGTAATTTTCATTTTGCAAAATTTTCAGACAATTATTCATAAAGCAAATCTTGACGCCTATTCTATATTGATCAATCAAAGTCTATCTTTTATGTTCTTCAAAATGGCCGTTCATCACTTTTTTATGAAGGAGTAACCTATGTATGTCTTACCCATCATAGCTGATTTTGAATATTTTAAATATTAAGCGTAATTTTACTTGCAATTATGTTTTTACTTGGAATTACGTTTTTACTTTTTGCGTTTCTTTTACCTGAATCAAAGCTTTTACGTTTTTACGTTTGTACGTATAGACCGGAAAATCTACAAATTATTTTCACGTAAATATAGGTTATTACTTTTCTAACGGTTTTACGTATTTCAAAGCTTTTAAGTGAATAGGAAAATTGACATGAACGAGTTTAGTGCTTGAAAAAGCAATTTCGAAATCCACGTAATTACGTGAAAATACGTAAAAATACACGAAATACGTCAAATTTTCGTATCAATAGACACAGCGTATATTGTAAGTACGGTGAAATATGTTTAATTACGAAACTATCACTTCAATAAATGGGATGAAGCTTGATTAGACAAGGGGAGCAATTTATGGCCTCTACCAAACTCGATTTCACAGTGGGATAGGTGTAATCTATATGTTTGTCTCACCACTGCGGACCTTTTCTACTTAATGTAGCGAAAAGAAGGGTATACTTCATCTTTTCCAAACGATAGATAATCTTTCTATCGAACGCTTTTCTTAGAAATATCTAGTTTCTTACGTAGAAAAATGTTAAAAAAATGTGTAGCTTTTAATTTTTTTATACATAAAATTAGTAAGAATTCTAAAATACGAAAATTGTAAAATATATTGATAGCAATTTAGTGCTTAGTAAAGTAAATATATTTAGCTAAAAATAATGTGGATCAACCGAGGGTCCAACATTAAAAGGCCATTTGACATTCAAGGACACTTATCTTATTTTTCAACGCTTGTCCGCGTGAAAAACGTTGCTTCCAACAATAAGCAAACTCGTTTACAAACTTCAGCGTCCGATCGCCTTAAAAATACCCAATATCCCAGCAAATATCCAGAAAAAAAGCAAAAAAAAAACGAAAAAGCTAAACAAGGCAGACTAATTACCCAGACTGTGGCAGAGGCCTTCGTGCGCGAGCACGAACTGATCCCCGAGTTGGAGCATCGCCAGGGCGAAGTAGGCGATCGTGAGCACCGAGACGTAAGCCCTGACGATGACGCCGTGGATGTTCTGCAAATCCGGGATGACCATGTAGATGAGGAACATCGCCGAGAGGAAGATCGCGGAGAGGAGGTTGAAGACCGAGTAGAAGACCGGTATGCTGTGGTCGGGCGGCAGGCAGACGGCGACGACGGTCTGGCTGGCGTTGCCCTCGTCGAGGAGCACCGCCAGGCAGTAGTCCTCCTGGGTTATCAGCGCCGGCTTCGTCAGGTTCACCGTGAAGATCGTGCCGTTCTCCAGGAAGTAGAACTCGTCGTCATTGGGGACCATGCCGAAGCTCTCCCCCGGACAGGGGTAGTGGTAGACCTTCCGGAAGTCATCCGCGGATTTGGTCGAGGGTTGGAGGTCGTCGGTGTAGATGAGCGGCAGCTCGACGTCGTTCAGGGGGAGGCTGGTCGTGGAGCAGCGGCTTTTGTGGAAGAACATCCCCGGGGCGCAGCAAATCGGGATCGTGTTCGCGGAGGCTGAGGACTCCTGGGGGAAGGAAAATACTCGCAGGTTGCGGGGTGGTTTTCGAGGTGGCTCGAGTTTCGCATTGTGCTCGGCGGAAACGAGCGGGGGGGCTTTGCTTTGTGTGAAAAGGTTCGGCGGAATGGCTTGTTTACTTTTTAGAGTGTGGCTCGTTGGCTTTGTGATTTTAAAGAAAGAATAACTATCGGATCGGTAATCTATCCGAATGAAAAGTGATTTAAAGAAACTGCGCTTTATGAAGTGTACATAGGAATGACGACATTGTTTTTAATTTAGCAATATGCAGGTTGCTCTGTGCACATGATTAACTTTAAAAACGTTTTTAGTGCAACTTTTTTCTCTATAAGAGTTTGCGTAAAAGGAAATCATCATAAAGCCAATATTTTTTGAACTGTAAGTAATGCTACGAGCAATCAATCATTCTACTTTCAACACCTCTTTCTTGTGTTTTTAAAGATCCAATAAAAACTAAATTTAAATATTTACATTCGACGTCGAAAGTTCAAGTTTTTACTTCTTTAGTATAACTTTTTAGCTTTCTTATAAAGGCAAATTTTTAAAATGCATTCATTTTTCTTCGGAATGGCTAATAACTGTCTTAAAATTTGTTCACGAACATAATGATTTTCAATTTATCTACGAGTACCTTTATTTACAAGTACTCCAAAAAGTACAAATTTTTCTCTTTCGATCGATATTACTGCAGTGCGACATCAAATTAGTTCTATTAAAAAAAATACGGTCTCCAATTTCTAAAGGAATTTTCTTCACTAAATTTTAAAGGAATTTTTTTCAGGAAAAATTGTGTAATTTCCAAAGTGTATTATTTTACCTTAGTTTGTATTGTGGAAAAAAGAAAATTCAAATTACACACTTGATAACAAAATCATTATCTTTACAAAAGCGGCATAATAAATTGCCTGAATGCGGGACAAATCAACAGCAGTCTACTATTGGAAAACAAAAGCAATGCACTGCAGTATAAAAGTGCCTTATTTTTCGCGATCGATACTTGAAATAACGTAAGACGCCATGAATTAGCGGGATATTTTACAACGCTCTGCCGCTACTTTAAGTACCTAAATGGGATAAGATTATACTTAAATTTATGTAGGCCAAAGGGATTTGTCTGGAATAAAAGAAATCCGCAACGTTGCATTAACCGCATCTTCTTTTTATCGCCGGTCTTAAAAGCCAATAAATAACAAGTAAACCGTGAAAAAGAACGCTAATTTAATTGTAATAATCGAAATGAAACAAAAGTGATTACTAAAAATCGGACTCTATTTGTTACTAATTATTTATTATTCTTTTCTTTTGTGTTTTCACACATTATTGTAGGATTAAGCGTAGAATCTTTAAGAACACATAATTAGCTTTTTCAATAATAACTTTAAACGTATCAAAAAGCTTCCGTATTTTTTATATCCATTCTAAAATAGATCAGCAAGGACACCTTTCAATTTTTTAACGGTTTCTCCCAGTGCAAAAATAAACCTCAATTAAATGCGCTAGAATTATCATAAGTTCATTGCCTACTGACAGGTTTTCACTCCTCCAATTTTTTATTTTCGAGCCTTCGCAAATATTATTGCACGAACGTTTTTTTTATTGTTTTCTAAGTAATTGTAATAACATATCAGGCACGAAGTGCAAATTAGCGAAAACAATTAACGCGGCCTTTATGCAAAGTATGCGTGCTGACTGAAAGTAACCATAGTAAAAACTCTTACTATTTATGACGTTAATTAATCTAAGTAAACGTAAATACGGCTTCATGCAAATCGTCAATCGGTATTATTTATTTACTTTCTTCGTTAGTTAATTAAAGCTCTCGTGCTTATTAGAGCTCCTATGAAGTATTTAAATGAAATAACTAATTCCTGGAAATACTTTGGAATATTAATGCAACGTTCGTATCTGCCAACTGCAATAATCAAATGCATATTTTTGAAGAATTTCGTTAATTAGACTTCGCAAACAGATTCTCAATTAATGTACCTGGCATGTATGTATTCGCCTGCAATTCGAACAATCGAAATCCAGAAGTATTGCACATGACACGAGTCATTAATAATTCCATTATTAACGTCATTTGTTCGTTCGATCGAACTCCGTGGCGTCAGCGCCTTGTACAATTTTATAATTGCTATTATACTGACCCGGAATTTACCGGCGTGTGCAAAAAAAACTGGATTCTGCGGTTTCATCCGAGACGAGAGTGATTTATTGTTTAGCTAATCGCGAGTGTAGTGCACTTTTTCTCTTGGTGTAGTTTGATTCGGTGGAAGGGTATAATGTCGGGCAAAAAGCTGTTTTGCATTCGTGCTGTAATTCGCAAATGTAGTTTGGTATCTTCGAATTTTATGTTCGCCGTTGAGAGTAATGAGCATTTTATTATGGGTATTAACAATTTTTCATATTCGAGCAATCGTAAAAAGGATGTCAACGCTAATTTAATCTTCCTTAATGCAAATAGTAATAGTCAGTCATATGTTGCTTGTGATGACTCACTTCAGCTTATTACACGAAATTATTAGCGTTTTATGCCGTGGATATTACCGCTAAAACTGAGAAGGAGGAATAGAAAATTAATATTTGAAAAACGCATCGATATATGATTTTTGTTTACGACGCAAAGCTGAACTCGTCGATGTAAAGCTTCATTATTGTATTATTTTTCGTTAAGATGTGACCTATATCTAATTTTTTTATTGCTAAAAAAGTTCAGTACACTTTTTGTATTTTTTTCTGCTGCTACTTTGAATTTTCGTTTCTTTGCACTTTTATCTCTTGCAACTGGTATTCCCAAGTCTTTCAATTCAGTTATCTTTATTCTTTCTGCTAATTTGAATTAGTTCCTCGAATTAAATCTTTTTTTTTAATAAGTTCATGTGGTTTCATTCTCAGTTTTTTTCATTTTTCAACAGATATTCTCGATTCTCCTTCTATAACAATTGCTATTATTAATCGATTTATATTTATAAAGCTAAATATACTTTGATTATAATTCTTTTATTAATATTTTGACACTTTGCCAGACTTCTAACCTCTTATATTCTTTTCTACTCGTCTACCTTTTTTCTATGCTTTAAGACTGAATTTTAAAATCTGTTTCTTAGTCTTTAACAATGCTGCACATATTATTTATTAATAACGTTAAAAAAAACCGATTTACTTTTATGACCTCCTTTTCTTTTAAAAAGCATCCGCTGCATTACTATTTTCCTTTAATATGCCTGTTATCCACGAAAAAGTAGTATAGTTTTTTATTGGATCTTCTCTCCACGAGAATGAAATGAAGGAACATTAAAGAAGGAAATTTCCGTTTTTTTAAGATAAAGACTCCCTTTACAGGTAAAAAGTAAAGCTGAAAAAGGCCATTGCAGTAACTGTCGGTCTTACAGTAAAGCTTCATCTCTATGTACTCACATTACTGCTAAACCATTCTGAATAATTGTTTTTAATCTTTCATTCCAGAAGGAGGAATTTTTTTAATTAAAAAATGCTGTATTTTAAAAGAGAACCCGACATGCAACGAATCTCTTTTTTTTAAAAACTACATAGTTTCTCATAAAGTTATTTATAATTTATGCTTTTATAATTTCGTACTACATCATTTTTGTAATATTACATCATTTATACGTTTTGTACTTTTCCCCAACATTTTGCCGAGCTTTATTTTGATGATTCACTTGTGGTAAAGAAAAATTTAGCATTTATAGTTTCCACAGTCTTATTTTAATGTGGTTTATAATTCTCCGGAATATTATATTTCATACTTTCAAAAACAAGAGATTTATAATTTCTGTAATTTGTTGTACTTTTCCACTAAAACTTGTTTGTTTAAAAATTTACAGCAATACATCGATTACCTGCTAATTAAGCAGTCATTTTCCCATCGAAACGTGTTAATTACGTACTTTCAATGCTCAAACTTTAACTTTCAAATAAAAATCTAATTTTACAGAAGGCTCTTTGCCAAACATTCATTTCGCAAAAAAACTTTCACATTCCAGCCCTCGCAACAACAAGCCATTTCTCACAACAACAAAAAAAAAACTGCAACCATCCCAAAACTCGTTATACTTTTCCCAAAACCGGCGACTCCTGCACCGCCAGTACCGCGCACAATGCACTCCTCCCCCAAAGAACCTTTTCGCCCAAAGTCAACCTCATCTTCCGCGGGCACAATGGCAAAACGCGCCGGTAGAAACCGAAGTAATAATACGAACTTGCTCCGGCAGCTTGACGATCTCGAGCTCCTCCTCCTCCTCCTCGGTGCTGTTCCCGCGTCCTTCCCGCGTCGTGGCGGCGACCACCAGCAGGAGCAGGAGCCACGAGCGGCGGGCGCGGCGCGTGATTTGCATGGCCGTGTGCGGGACGTGTTGGCGCGTCACCGAGCAGCGCGACACTGATTCGGCGGCTCTTCACCTGCCCCAGCACGCGGTGCGCGTCCGATGTGTGCCTGCTCTCCTCTCCGCGGCGCCTCGCCGCGCGTAAACACGAATAGCCAATTATTCCCGCCGCCACTTTCCCGCGCAACACCTGGCCGCCGCTCGGCCCGCCGATTTTCCCGGCGACGCTTCACTTCATTTTCGCGGCAGATGTACGACGGCGGAGAGGAGAGTCGGGGAGGAGGATCGATAATGCGCGCTTTTTCAGAGCGAAAAATGAGGCACCGCGCCGACCGGTTAAAAATAAGCTCGGGAAGAGTGGGATCGACGATTCGGGGAGATTTATCGGAGCTTTCATTCGAGTCTAGCTTTCGGGGGGGTTATTGGCTTATTTTACTTTTTCGCCGGGCCTTGGGTTTCGAGAGGCTATAGTCAAGGCTGTATTGGAAAAGGTGGAGGAACTGAGGTTGCATTGTTTGTTTTGAGGCTCGAGACTCGTTTTTAGCGAGTTGTTTTACACGGCGGAATGTGAGGCTTGTTTCTTTGGAAGAAAGGAAAATTATTCAAAGAATCAAGGCACGGACGAGGAAAAGTTGAGAAAAAATATACAGGCTCCGCTACGAAATCTCGCTGAATCTTAATGAAGAGTTGATAACTCGTTGCTGTTTTCTTGATGGTATAAAAAATTGACCGTCGATACTTACTAATAACTAAACTTGTGTATTCAAGATTTCAGACGAACGATTGGGAAATTTATGTACAGCTGTCGTAAAGCAGCTGCTTTAACATAGATCTTGTATTTAGAGTAGAATATAAATAAATTCTTGTATAATAATACATTATAATATTGCTATTGCAATTATAAATAGTGCTTATTACATGACTCTGATTACCTTCACTTCTAACTTGGATAATGAATTAAGATAACAATTTCTGTGAAAGGAAAATTAGTTATCAACTTCTGTAATAACAGATATACTGTATAAGTATAATTCGAAAAATAATTCATGTATTTTTGATACTGTCAGGTTGAATATCTTTGGTTTATTTTAAAAAAAAGTTTTTATTTGTTTTCACTTATCAATTTTCAACAAGTTTATTTTGACCTAAAAAATCAAGCCTTTAGAGTAGAAGAGAATAGAAACTTTCTACAACTTATTTGAGATTTATAGCACGAGGAAAAATTTGATGTCAACATATTCACCGACACAATAGTTTTAACACATATACTATATACTGACGTAATGGAATTACATAAAAAGCATTTATTTCCACTTTTTTTTGTAGTACAACGTTCGAATAGCTCCGTTTATTTGCATAAAATTCTAAAAAGTATAAAATTTTTGTAACCTACTGGTATTCCTGACACTTTATGTGCACACATAAAAAAGGATACTATTTTTTTGGTCACGCATCATTTAACTTTTCAGCAATCTACTACAAATTCGCATTAAATCGAATCTTCCCATTTTTTTTATTAGACTTGATTTTACAGAACCATTTTCGAACATTTCACGAAAATCATAAAGATTCATTATGAAAAGCTAATAAAGTCTGCTGCAGTAATTTAAACTGCGACACCTTTATATTCAATCACATTTTCTCTGTAAAGTTACAGCCACGGCTAAACGGCACGGTTAGACCAACTATATATACAGTCCAAATTGGTTCGGTATTAAATCTAGCTTAATGCAGTATTTATTGCGGCTTTAAATCCTTCAGATGTTTCTATATCAGATAGGAGCAGGGATTTTAATTAAAATATTGGATAAAATACCGCTAGACTTTTTTTGGAAACACAATTGTTAGCGTGATATTATTTTCAGATAAAAACTATCCGAACACATTTCTATTGATTGGTGAAATTTATATATAGAGCAATTGATAATTAAAATGAACTAATTTAAAATTAATTAGAAATACATTTTTTAGAACTGCACCCTCCTTTGGAATCTCCTCCTTCGGATTGGATTTAAATGATTAATGATTTAATCGGAGAGCATTAAAATTTCTTAGCAATTGCTTCTTTTTTTCTATAAAAGTTCCAACTGATGAAATATCGAAAAAAAAATCTATAGTTCCATTTTTTAAATCAATGTTGACGTGCACATATTGGCATACTGCTTGCAAACATAGAATTATTTCAAATAAAAAAATTCAAAAATAAATTGTCTTTACGTATTTGTTTTAAAATCAACGCGCGCAACAGTAATCTTTAAGGTTTAATAAAAAAATCTTTTCTTTATTTTAAATCCACCTATAATCATTGGTACAAGTCTTACCGCACACCAAAAACAGAATTATATTATATTTTTATTAATTGTTCTGCAGAAGATTAGCAGAAACGCGAAAGCCAGCGATATTTTTATAATTTATGAGGTACGAAAAATGTGATTGTCGCACAAATTCCATTCATTAAGACTAATTAAAACGTACTTACTGACGCACGCGAGCTCTCGTTTCCATTATTTAACATACCATTCGTGGTCGGATGGAGGGTGACTATACGGCAATAAACGCGACGCCGAAGTAATCAAGGGAAAAAATTAAAAACATACTGCTAATTTTTGGAACGTCGTCGAACGAAATAAAAAGTACCGCTGCGTTTTAAAATCGAGTAAAATTGCCTTCAATTTTCGATCTTTCACTGAGAGATCCTTTGTTAATTTAACGGTATTACTAAAGCTTGCTTTGTTATGCGTGAGAAGCTTGGGCTTTCTCGTCTTAATTATTAATTCAAGAGTACCCTTGTCGTATGGCGGTCCTTTATGGGACCCGGCTTGTAAGGCTGGTAGGCTTTTAGCTGTATAACGTGCGCTTGAACGAGTTGAAGTCTTCGAATATGCACTTTGATTAGTTTTAATTAAAAAGAAGATTTTGTAAAATCAAACGCAAAGATTCCAAATTAGATAGAGGATCGATTGCATAAATATTTACTATCGAAAGAAGTCGAAAAAATTTAGTTTTGATCTACGATTGCCAAATGCTATCACAAATTTAATCATTTTTATTACGTGAGAATTTACTTGATTGTACATGTTACTTTATTGTACAATACGTTAATGAATTCCTTTTTAGTTTTTTATAAAATGTTTCGTGCAGTACATCTAATTTTCTAATAAACGGTTTAACTTTTTTATAGAATATTTACTGCTTTTAGAAATTACTAAAACTCGCTCTTGTCCATGCAAATTTAAATACACAGATATATTTGAGAAATGTTGCGCAGTTGCAGTTTCTAATTGCAAATGTAAAATGTAAATCTTCATCCATTGATTTTAAACAAACTGCCTATATGGTAACAATTTAATTATTAATAAAATAGCTTCAGCAAATTTATACCTTCTAATTTTTTCTTCAACATAACTTAAAATCTTAAAAAAATTTAGTTGATCTAATTAACTGGATAGAATTTGATCTATGAGTTAAAATATTTGAGCGATATTTAAGCATGCTTTTCAAAATAAATTTCCTTTTTTATAAACCAAATAATTCTGGAATTCCCCTACAATTATAATGCAAACGCCTCCTCGAGCTTGTGGTACCTGGCTGCAACGCTTTGCATTCTAAATCTTAAAACTCGAGATTTACTGGATTTCCGTTCGTGAAACATCGTGGGTTTTCCACATAATGCTTAGATTTGATCTAGTAATTCTAAGAATTCGTACTTCTATTTTTATTCTATTTTTAGGTCATGTATTGCATGCAAGAATGGAATTAAAATTAGAATTATGCATACCTACGTAGATAAATTGTTCGCAACTAATAAAGTTTCTCTGAAATCTTAATCAATACATCTACCACATAATGAGCATGAAGCTTATATTTACTTTCTGGTATCTCTTACATCTTCTAGTTTTGACTAAACTTAAAAACTAAATTTTATAGATATTTGTAAATAAAAGGTATCAATTTATTAAACAATTATCATCACTAAGTTGCAAAAGGATATTCCAAGGAAGAACAAGAAAATAAAAGTAAATAAATTATTGGATTTGATTTGGAAGAGGATAAAAGAGAAATAAACGAATTTTAAAGGAGAAGTAAGAAGAAGATGAGAAATTAAAAAATGAACTTGCACTAAATAAAAGAAAGTCTAATAGGAAATCGGTGAAATAAACAGAAACAATGAAGTCTGCATAATTCAGTAAAAAATATCACGTTTTGTAAAAATTGACCAACAAGAAACGATTATAAAGCTTTCAAATCTTAGAATTAAATTCCATTTGAAGATTTCGAAAAATTTAAAAAAAAGACCCGAGAAAAAGCAATAATTCTTTCCTATCAATAAAATAATCATTCACGTAGGTAATAACAAATGACCCTATTTATTCGTTCCCCACACAAACAAATCTGATTCTGCAATCCCCGAAGGACTGTCAAAGACTTCAGAATAACAGGATTATCGTAACTTTTGAAAAATTCGATGTCATTCATTCCGTCCGAACGGTCAGAAAAATCGTCGCAGTCAGGGGTAATGCAAAGCATGCATCACGTGCTTTATTGCCTGTCTGGTTTTTTTGCGCGGCTAGAACACGAATATTTTTACTGATATCTATACTTCGGTGCTTCACCCAATCAATCTCTTTTTACTTCCATCCTTAACGTTAAAATTAATATCCAAATTTCTGAAAAATAAAGCAGCGTGTAAAAACAGTAATAATAACCAAATACTAGTTGCGAATTGTTTTTATTCTTCTGTATGGAAATAATTTTCGGATGCATACAAAATTAATCAATAATTCCTAAGGCGTAACGGGAATTGCCTTGAAATTCTACAAACAAAAGCTGGCTGTAACGGAGCATAACTTTGCATAGTAAAGCTACTCCTATTTGTGAACTTTCGCCTACGGCTATAGTATTAAACTGTATCAAAGTTTACTACGGCCATTGATACATTTAAATTTATTACTTGTGTGTAAACTAAAATTATGTTTCGCACAATGAAATTAGTACTGTAATTAGTAACTTCAATGAATCTCACAGTTTATTTAAACAAATTAATGTAAATACATTATTACCAAATAATCTTTGTCGATAAAAAATTTCTAAAAAATATACTGCAAACAACCATTAATCACTTCGAACAACTGTCCATCTGGAGCATTATTAAACAGTACATACTATTTAGCTGCTCCACTCAGGGACACTGGTAATACGGAATGCAGCTCCCGTTGCCGTCCCGCAAGTGGCCCGGTGTACAAGTACACCGAGCGACGCACTGCATCGTGCAAAACAGAGAGGTGTCTCTATTTCTGCAGGTTCTTTCGCAACTAGAACCGCAGGGATTGAACACTTCGTTGTTTCTGCAGCCGCGTCCGGCTTTGGCTCGCTGATCTATTGACGCAAAACACGGAATTAAAGTGTTTTAATGTGGTGAACTGTTTGGCTTGAAATTTGTACAAAAGAAAAGTAAAGATTAACGATTAAACGGCGGATGACTAATCTGCACCGTTTAAGCAGGTATAAGGCTCATACCATCAAAGTTTCTGGAAGTTAAAGCCGGCTGATCATCTTGACGCGAGTTTTATAGCCTCCAACTTTTTGAATACCGCAAAGTTGATTAATTCTTGTAAGCTCCTTAAAACTTTAAAGCGTAAAACATGAAGTTGCGGAAAAGCTTTCAGCTTGCGCAATTAGATATTTCTCGTAATACAAGGCCAAAATCGAACTTTAATTTTATAATAAAAAAACTCTTAAAAAATCGTTCTCTTGTCACTATTATATGTATAACTGATATCGTATACAAATGCAAATAACACGCGTCGTTTACATCAAAAACCGAGTTCGCGTAATTCGAAACAATGAGTTAAACCGATAAAGCAAACTATTCTAATTACCTCTCGCGTTCACTCGAGTTCCGTAGAATTGAGGACTGGCCAAACTAACATCGCTGCAGGTACACAGCAACAGCACAGCAACTTGCAGGAATGCAAGAACGCGAAAGGACTTCATTTTTCTCTGGAGTTTGGAAGAAGAATAACAAAATCTGACAGTCGAGCGCGGTATTGTAAGTACTCGAACGGCAATTGGAAGGCGCAATTTCAAAACCGGTTGATTGCAATTATCTGATAGTCAGTAATAGTGTGACGTCTTACCGCTTTTGCACATCCTGATAACATTTATACAGCTTTCCTGCACGAGGGAAAGTCATAGCTTTTTGCTTAAAATCAACAGGGGATGATTTTAATGCGTCCTCGATCTAAATTTTTATTTATAAGAGAAGCCCGCGCAAAAATCAAATATATGGACAATATATTGGAAAAAGCTATTAACAATATATGCGCAAGACAAAGGTTACAGATTAGTAACTAATTGGCAATAGTTTGGCAATGTATTGTTAAACTACATTATCCAATATATGCCCAATACTTTTTAAATTTTTTCATAAAATATATGCCCAATACTTTTTAAATATTTTCTCGTGGGGACTTTCATACAAGATTTATATATAATGCAACTGCATCTATGTGCACTTCATTGCACACATTTATATATAATATAAAATTATTATAAAAGAAATTAAAAGAATAAATGAAACGCAAGATATAACTCAATATTATATTTTAAATTGTATTTTATTTAATAATAATTTGATTTACAATAACAATTAACAATTTTATAAAACAATGAATTTAATTTATTTTTGGGTTTCGAAGTGAGGCGCACATAACATTAATTATAGTAGTAAATTCCGCTGGTTTTAACCTCGAACTGCATTTTTTATTTACGTAATCTGAAATAAATAAATCATAAATATTAATTACACATTCAATTCTTTTTTATTTGACTAAAAATATTTATTTCAAATTATTATACTTACATTCCACTGCATTTAAAATATCGCTTGGAATTGGCCTATTTTTCTTTGACCGGCCTCTAGCGCACATAGTTTTTAAATTTTCTTTTCCAACTAATACTTTTAATAGTCTTCGGGTCATTTCTCGAGGTTGATCCAGCCACCGGTGTAAATAAGTTAACTCTCCCTTATCGATCCAAACATTAAATGCATCCGCACATAATAATACACGCCCATTACCTCCTTTTTTATAAATTTTAAGAGGATCCTCTTCGTAATCCTCTGTCTGAAAATTATATATATACATACATATATACATGATAAACTGATATAATTGTTAATGATAAAATATAAAAATATTTCAAATTACTTCATCTCCCTCTCGTTCTCTTTCTCGTCCTCCCTCTTGTTCTCTCTCTCGTTCTCTATCTCGTTCTCTCTCTCGTTCTCGTCTTTCTATCTGTCTCTGCCTTTCTCGTTCGCTTTCTCGTCCTCCCTCTTGTTCTCTCTCTCGTTCTCTATCTCGTTCTCTTTCTCGTCCTCCCTCTCGTTCTCTCTCTCGTTTTCGTCTTTCGATCTCACTCTGCCTTTCTCTTTCTCTTTCGCGATCTTGCCGTTTTCTTTCTATTTCTCTCTCTATTTCTCTTTCCATTTCTCTCTGCCTTTTTCTCTCTCGTTCTCTTTCGCGATCTTGTCTTTCTTTTTCCATTTGTCTTTCTAGCTCTATCGCTCTTTCTCTCTTTTCTATTTCGTAATCTTGCCATCCTCTCTCTACTTCTCGATCTTGTCTTTCTCTTTCCATTTCTCTTTCTACCTCTATCTCTGTTCCTCTCTCTGTTTCTATTTCGATATCTTGCCATCCTCCCTCTACTTCTCTTTCCATCTCTCTCTGTCTTTTTTTTCTCGCGTTCTCTCTCTCTCGTTCTCTATCTCGTTCTGTTTCTTGTCCTCCCTCTCGTTCTCTTTCTCGCCCTCCCTCTCGTTCTCTCTCTCGTCCTCCCTCTCGTTCTCTCTCTCGTTCTCTCTCCCGATTTCGTCTTTCGATCTCACTCTGCCTTTCTCTTTCTCTTTCGCGATCCTGCCGTTTTCTTTTTATTTCTCTCTCTATTTCTCTTTCCATTTCTCTCTGTTTTTCTCTCTCTCGTTCTCTTTCGCGATCTTGTTTTTCTTTTTCCATTTCTCTCTCTAATTTTCTTTCCATTTCTCTCTGTTTTTCTCTCTCTCGTTCTCTTTCGCGATCTTGTTTTTCTCTTCCCATTTCTCTCTCTAATTCTCTTTCCATTTCTCTTTGCTTTTTTCTCTCTCGTTCTCTTTCGCGATCTTGTTTTTCTCTTTCCATTTCTCTCTGCTTTTTTCTCTCTTGTTATCTCTCTTGATCTTTACTTCTTTCTCTTTCTGCTTCTGTATTTTCCTCTAATAAATCCAAAAAATGTTTTGATTCCTTTTGCCCTTCTGGTTCTCTCTCCACTTCATGTCTTTCTAACTCATCCTCAGAAGATTCTATTACTCGACGCTTTAACTTTTGTTGCTGTTTTTCCACTTTTTTTGTATTCATGTCTACGCTGGAATCAGAACTGTCAAAAATTGAACCTGACTTGGTTAAACTTAACTGATCTTTATGTGCCATAGCTTTCCTCTTTGAATTTAACCTCTTCTTCTTTTTTAAAATAGATTTTTGTAGTAAAGCTAAGCTTTCGGTTTTCGTTCTGTTTGTCGTTCTCAGTTCCCCGTTGCTGTTTACACGTAATTTCCTTAAATAATCTTTATCGACTGAAAAATAAAGTTTAAGTTAATTAAAGTAATTAATTTAATTTATTATTATAGTATAATTCTTTAGAGTGTGTCTGTCTCGGCGGCCGATGTAGCGTACGCGAAAAAATATTTCGCGTACGCTAAATCTCTTCTCGCGTGCGCGAAAACCACAAAGAAGTGTGTAAAAGATAACCCAACCAACCACCAAGCCCCCTCTGAGTTATTTTGACACCCTTTTTGGTTGTTTTCGCCTACTCGAGAAGAGATTTCGCGCATGCAAAAATAGATTTCCGCTGAGACACATTAAGTTTTTTATTACTTACGACTTTTTTTCAAAATTTTTGCGTCATATAAAATCCCATCCTTGTATTTTACAGCTGTGATTTGACCTTCTTCTACTATTGGTTTTAGGGAATCTATATCTACTACACTTATGTTTTTATAGTTTAACCAAAAAACTAAAGCATACATTCTGCTTTCTTTGTAAACTTATTTTTTTTTTTTAAACTAACCTGCGCTTAAAAATCGCGCCACTGAGTTTATGTTGGTTTATAAACAAATTGAAAATCGATTGTCAAACGACTTATCGATTGCTAAAATTCAAATAAATAGTTTTATTTCTATTATTAGCAAGATGTCAAAACGAGCATTTCTTTTTAATGATAGTTCAAATTATCTTAAAAGTCGCTCGAAGAGAATATTTTGTAAAAAAATAACGCAGCTTTATGGCGAAGAGTCGATTGAATGTGAGAGCGGTGAATTAAATGTAAGTATAATTTTTAAATGTAAGGTTATGCTATTATTTATATTTACATATGAACTTTAAATTAAAATTCAAACGCCAGACAGTATCGAATACTTAATATTTTTATTTAATAAATTATAGATTGCAGCAGATCAAACTACATCGGAATTCAGCTGCATGACTGAGTCAGCCGCGGATTTAATAGAAAAGACAAGTCAAGATGAAAACATTAGCACAGAGAGATGTGGTAATTTAAATTATTTTAACCGAATTGTGTTTTTAAAATGAATGTTATAATAGATGTTTCAACTTCAATTGAACTTCTTTTCAAGGATAAAAAGTTCTTATTCAAAAAGGCAAAACCGCAGCAGAGCCAGTCAATACTCGAATACCTTGCGAGTTCACGTACTGATCGCACTCGCTAAGCATCTATTGCAAGCCGTCGAACGAGTTTAGATTTTAAACAGATTTCGGCCGAGTATGAAACGTCGGTGCGTGGCTCGCGAAAAAAAGGCGGTAAAACGAGCTTCGACGCGTGTACCTTATACTCTCGATGCTGGCGCGAATAACATCAAGGATGCAAGCTCATTTGTACAAATCACGTGCGGCGCGCGCGCTCGCGAATTCGGTTAAATTTTCGCGCGCGCGCGACGTGCGTACAGTCCAATGAATAACTTCCAAGATTGCAAGCTCCGGTCCTCAGCTGCCTATTTTTACTCGGTGATTCTCGTCAACGTATTCCGGTTATTTATGCAGTCTCAGTTGCAGATATTTTACGCGATAATTTAATTAGGCTCGCGCTTTTTTTGACTGTGTTAATAAGTAATTTTTTTCTATTATTCTTTCTTGATGCGGTAAAAAGATTGTTAATTGATTCGGTAGTTATAGAACTTTATCGTAATTAATTTCCGTGATTTGTGTTGTAATTTAATATTTATCAGTTTTTAATTGTACATTCGAGTATTGACTGGCTCTGCTACGGCTTTGCCTTTTTGAATTAGAATTTTTTTAGCCTTGTAAGATATTTCAATTGAAGCCGAAACGTCGATTTTTTAAGAAATTAATAATTTAATTTTCAAATAGTTTATACATTTTTTAGAAAATAATATTGCCGATGATAAATTCGAGACATTGAGTGATATGAGCTGCGATGATAGTGATGATGGTGAGTCCGACGACGAGAATGAGACTTCATTTTTAAACGAAGAACTTTATTCAGGAGCATCTATGACTGTCGCAGAATTTATTTTAAGTGTTGCTCTGCTAAAAACAACCCTTGATCAGCCGAAAAGCCACGTCTCAAACACTCAAGTTAATTTCCTTGACGTTACCTAAACCTAACAAATGCCCAACAAGCTATTATAAATTTGAGAAATATTTTAAAAATATAGATAAGAGCATTATAAAAAAAACATTATTATTGCAGTCAATGTGTTTCCTTGCATAATGAGGGTATTAATACAATTGAAGCTGATGAATTTGTTGAAAACGAAGATGAAAATTCAGTTTCTTGCAATTGTGAGACAGAAAAAAATTATTTTATTGAAACATCATTGATGGATCAATTAAATTCTTTATATCGACGCCCGAATTTTTATAAAATGTTAAACAACAAAGATACCTCAATAAATCAAGATTTCAGTTATTATAACGATATATATGATGGCTCAATATACAAAGAACTACGCCAAACAAATATTTTAGCCCAGAAAGATAATATATCGTTTATGTGGTATACTGATGGCGTGCAAATTTTTAAATCCTCGAATTTAGTATTTGGGGATTCTTTTTAGTTATTCTCCAGCTTCCTTATCAAGAGCGATATAAGCTTGAGAATATTTTACTAGTTTCTTTATGGTTCGGCGACAAAAAACCTTTCCCAAATCTATTTTTAAAACCTTTTAAAAAATTCTTTGAAACAGCTATATAGAGGGGTCGAGTTGTATGTTAAAGATATAGATAAATTAATTACAGTAAGAGGAATAGTTTCATGCGGCGTGTGCGATCTTCCAGCAAAAGCCCTATTTTTACAAATGAACCAATATAATGGAAAATTTGGTTGCCAAATGTGTCTGCATGAAGGCTATACAATTGATAAAACTCAGACATACCCTTTTAAAGAAAATTTGATTTTACGCAACGAAGAAAACATTCAAGAACATGTTTTGCAAGCAATTGAAATTGGAAGTCCAGTTTGTGGCGTTAAAGGTCCGTCAATAATAGCACAAATTTGTTACAGATTTATCGTTTCTACTGCTGTAGATGTGATGCACTGCGTATTCGAAGGTGTAGTTAAAAAACTAGGAGAGCTGTGGTTTGACACAAAATTTGCAAACGAGGATTTTAATATTTGTAATTTAGTAGATAATATAGATACTAACCTTTGTCGAATAAAGCCACCTTATTATATTGCAAGAAGGCCGAGACCAATAAAATCTCATTTCAAGTATTGGAAAGCTTTGGAACTTAAAAACTGGTCTTTTTATTTCTCGTTGCCAGTTTTAAATAATATTTTATACAAGGATTATTTAGAACACTATAAGTACTTAGTTTTAGCTATATACATATTATGCAGGTAAATTTTGCAGAGCAATTAATTCGAGAATTCTCATCTAGATTTGAAACTCTTTACGGCCCAAAATTGATGTCATGCAATGTACACAGTCTCTCTCATTTACCTGAAGTAGTGCGTCGCTTAGGCCCTCTATGGACTTCATCATGTTTTCCTTTGGAAGATGTAAATGGAAAACTAAAGAAACTTGTACACAGTAGCAAAAATCCAGAGCTTCAGATTATGTTTAATTTAAAAATGTATTTAAAAATGCATCTAATGCAACATGAATGGCTTAGAGCAGATAGTGAAGCAAAGTATTTTTGCGAGACACTTGTGCAGCCAAACAAAAAATTTAAA
>UCOM01002834.1:0-22467 GCA_900474385.1 Ormyrus pomaceus | reverse complement strand
AATTTTTCTAGTTTAAAATTTTTTACTGGTAAATGTTCTACAATTTTATGAGATTTTAAGAGTTTTTAAGAGACGCTGTCAACAGGAATTCTAACAAGAATTAAAATTTGAAAATACATAATGGTTAGGAGAGAGAAAGGAATGTAACGTTCGTTACACTCCCCTCCCCCAGACGCTGGTAACCGGTCGGCGTATCAGCTCTGGAAATCCACCCTCTCCCTCTCTCTCTTTTATACTAGACGTGCGGAGTAGTCGCGACGACGTAGAAGAGGGATCGAGTGAGTTGCGAAATGAAATAATTGATGGTTAGAAGCGCGCTTACCCTTCCAGCGAGGCGCTCCAGAAGATGGGGATTTTGCTCTGTGGAGCTCACTCATTTCAGTTTTTAGCCGTTGAAGCTCCTCCCTTAACTGAGCAATCTCTGAGCTTCCGGAGGTCTGTGAGATTGCCCAGGGCCCTTGTGTTGGCTCGACCGAGGCTTACGATAAGCAATCTCCGGCAATACACTCGCTGAAGGCGGAGGTCGTGCGAGGAAGTTCCGCTCATCCTCGAGAAGTTTCTCCACTTCACGTGCGAGTATCACTGAGCGATTCATGCTAGTGAACTGTTTGCGAGGTATTAGCTTCCTTAGCGAAAGCAGCATATTCCGGTAAAACAACTCCAGTTGTTACTCTACACCGGTACCGTTTCTAGCTTGCTCAGAATGGTGAGCAAGCAGAAAATGTAGTCCCGCCGGCTCCTAGCCGGCTCCTAGCTCCTTGCGAGCTTGTTTTCGCATCTGAGCCTCCGCGATGAGCTGCTGTTGGAAGTTGATATCCACGTCGTAGCACTGGCGAGCCGCTGTGCAGAAATCCTCCCAGTGCTGTCGCGACTGGTGGTACCAATGGAGCGCAACGCCTGACAGAAGCTCCGTCAAGGCGTTGAGCAAGTCTTCATCTGGTATGTGTGCGTCGACGACATTCGTCTACTCGCTGGAGAAATTCTTCGATGCTGGGTCCATTCTCTCCCGAGAATTGGATCTTCCATTGGCGCACGGTCCTGCTGACGTCGCCCTGCGGGACCAGCGACCAAGACGCTAAATCCGGTTAGAGCTGTGACGACGCTCTATGAGGATCTCCCCCTCCCCCAGACTCTTGCGATCCGCTGAGAGCCGGAAGTCGAAAAGGTTGCGTCTGTCGCTGTTGAGGATTATTCTGTGCGATCCTTTGCTGTGCTTGATTTCCTTGAAATATTCGTGGTTGTGGTGCGCTGTGTAATGGTGCGTGCGTGGTGTTTTCTTCTTGTGCTAAATAGTGTAGGTCGTATGTGTCTCCGAAGTTCGTTATGCGTCTTGGTGCTGGAGTTTCATTACCGCGAAATCTTGTTCTGCTGGCGAAGTTTATTACTTGCGTTAATTTTTGCACCTCTTGATACTGCTGTATTGCGAAGCTGTTTATTCGCCTTATTTCCGCTGCGACTGCTTCTGACACTACGAATTTCGTTCCGTCTCTAAGTTCTATCAGAACATTTCTTTGCGGATTCGGTGGCGGTGTTGGAGCCGTAGAATATATTCTTTGTGGTTCTGACACCTGCGTCGCGCTTGCCGTTTTTCTTATCATTACGACGGTTGTGATTGAATTAGTTGCCGTGCTCCTTATTACAGCCGTTGTAGTTGCTGTTAGCGTACTGGGCGTTGTCACTGTCTTTGTAAGCTACATCGCATTTTCGCTAAGCTGAGCCGAGCTACTTGCATTCGGATTGAAGTCGCTTACAAGGAGAAACTACCTGCTGTACCCCACCGATTTCGATCATTTTGATACGTGTTGTAGAACATCAAAAAATAAGAGATACTTATTTTTTTTATCTGCTAATTCTCAGGTTTAAGGAATGCAAATCACCCCCAAAGTTCACCCCCGAAAAACGTTTTTTCTAAATATCTCCGCTTAAAATCAATATTTTTCAATTTTTCAATGAAACAAAATGTAGGTTACTTCTTATGAAAATAATCACGGTGCTTTCAGCAGAGAGGGATCTATCCCCTATTTGTTAGGGGGTACAAATACTGTTTTTTGTCAAAATTTGGTAATAAAAAATTATAAATCGACTAGAAATATTGAAAAAAAATTATAAACAAAATAAAAAATTAAGTTGATGTGTTTCGGTATTTTTATAAATTTCACTCTTCAAGGGGGTAAACCACACCTAACCCGCGCGGGAATGTCCGAAACCCCGTACGTGGCGCGTCCCCTGGGTGGCAGATAGGGGAAGGTCGGTGGACGTGGAGAACCGAGGCGCCAGGGCGGTCGGTGCACGTGTGTGGTGCTTCCTCAACATGCTTGCTGGGTAGGGCAGAAATAAAATATGCCCCGTAGACCAAACATACTAGAGAAAGGAACCCCAAACAGTAAACCAAACATGGATAAAGTGTATAGTACAAAGAAACTACCCCAAGCGGGCAACCCAGTCATGGTAAATCCCAACGTTGATTCCGATCGAGTGAACGCCTCGATGGTCAACGCTGGCTCGGATTTTGGAGAGAGCTAACTGCACAATGAATTCGAATGCATGGAGAGACTGATGGAGAGACACAGGAATACCCTTGACTGTCTCCAGAAAAACGCTGCTACTGTCTCCACGTTAATGCTGAAGAATAATCCAACGCATGCAAAAGGCGGAATTGAGGCCGTTCTTTCAATAGCACTGATAACACAGCCACACAAAAAAAATCTCAAAACCCACGAACCAGACCATGTACACCTAATGTTTTTGGGGTCGCTGAATCCGAATCCGTGGTCCGTTTGACCCCATCGCCTCAGGGTCAAGGTCATTTCAAGGTCAAATCTACAAAATTAATGGCAACCATATTTTGACAGTATATATATATATATACGTACATTTTATGCAATGAAAATCCCAGAAACTTGCAATCCGTACTAAGGTTTTAAACTTTTGGGATGTCCCAGAAAGAACGTGTATGTAATGCAAGTTTCTGGGACGATTTGGGCGGGTTTACATGTAATGTCCAATGACCAAAGTTATTATTTCTTTAGTAATTTCCCGCGGAAACTGGGGGAAACGACTTTCCACACTAGGAGGGCGGTTGGTGGTTGGTTGGGTTACCTTTTGAACACACTCCTTCGCGTACGCGCGGCTTCGCCGAAGGCTCGGGTGTCAATTTACACGAGCTATGAGCTTGCCAATTCATTCTCTCCCTAGGGCCGTAATATACTATTTTAATTGTTAGTGTTTTTTTCAATATTTTCGTTGTTTACTACCCTTTTCATTTTTTGAATCAGTTTTTAATATTTCAAAATTCATTTTCGATTACTCGAAAAATTCTTACAATCATCATAACGCATTTTACGGAAGCTTTTTTAAAACGTTTCTTTAATTTGAAACAAAAACTTTTTTAACCTGTAGCGTAATAAAATTAAATAAAGAAATTTGATTTTAATATTTTTCCAAAGATTTTCCTTGTTTGTATGAATGTAGAAGAAATGCGAATAAATCCTTATTCTTAATGATTTAAAAACAAAAACTTTAGTGCATGGCATGAGAAATTTTAGTTTATAAAAATTTCACGTAAGTTTTCATCATGCTGATTCCATTAATATTTTTCTGTAAAAAATCTTACTTTATTATATTTATTATCTGACTTTTATACATACTTATTTATAAGGCACACAGAAAGATATAAATAAAAAACACCCAAATTAATTTCTTTTCATATAAAATATATTTATTATAAGTCAAAATATGAATAAATTATAAATTTTATATTCAATCAAATGCATTTATTAATTATTATAATCTTTTATTTTAAAACACAACATGCATCTAGGTCATAAAAAGTAAACATATTCGTTTTGACGATCTGAACAAAACATAAGCAAAATTGTACCTATTTAAGTTCATAACAGTCACTTTAAAAGTCTCATTAAACTATCTTATTTTACAAATTTATAAATACAATTCGAATTAGCAGAACATCAATTGACACATTCACATCTGTCGAATATATTCATAATAAAAAACAAAACAGTCACTCGTGATAATCACTTATTTGTTATACTCGCTTATTCGTTAATAGTATTACTTTAGGACGATTTGTTAATTTCACAGCTGAATTGCTGCAATATCAGTGTTTTTAATGTACTTAACGTTTTTAGTGTTCTCAAAATTGCCCGTGTGCTCAATGTCCTCAGAATTCTTAACATTCCTAACTTGTTCAATGTTCTCAGGGCTATCAACTTCTACAATATTGTGACTGTTTTTGGTCTGTTCAATGTTTTCAAAGTTTTCCACATTATCAAGTTTCTCAATTTTCTCAACATTCTCAATATTCACACCATTCTTAACGTTTCCTTGATTTTCGACATTCTGAACATTTTCAAAATTCTCATAGTTAGTGCCACTACTGCATTCACCATTTTCATGCACAACTGCTTGTTCTTGCCCGCGGTTAGAACCATTTGTAAGCGAGTCCTCAATTGTAAGGCTTTTATATACCTTCTTCTCAGGAGAATAATGTATCGATGCACGTTCATCTTCAACGAATAATTCTGCCTTTTCCAATCCCATGCAAGGGTTTGACTCGGTCCTTTCTTGATAATTGGAATGGCGTTCGAGACTATGTATCCGTTCATATTCCTGAAACACATGCAGTCATAGATATGTAAAAATAATATATATAATGTTACGTAAATAGCTTAATACTTTGAAATATTAAAATTTATGAGTCTTTTTATATTTTAAAAGTGCTTTTACGAATATAAATAATAATTAGAATAATAAATTTATAACAAATTTCGAAAAAAATCGGAAAAGTAAATGTAAATATAAAATTTTGACCTATTAAACATACGTTACAAGATGTTGAATATGAAACTACATTATTATTATTTCAATACTATTTTTTGAAAATGCTTTTTTTAGATAAAATTGAAACAAACAAATAAAATTTGAAAACTCGTAACATTATAAAAACTCTTATGCAGTTTAGATCCACCGGTAGCAAACCTTTGTATTTAAAACTTGATTGCAACAACTAATATTTAATTCATAAATTATTATTCAGCTTGCTTTTAAGCTTACTTGCAAGGCTCTTATTTTGAACTGGTCTAATACAGCTTGACCGCACTGCTTGGCCATCTTATAAAAGTGTCCACGTTCGTTCTGGAGCAGTTGGTGTGGATGGTCGTACTCAACGATCTCACCATTCTTTAGCACTATCACCTTCTCGCTCTCTATAACCGATTCCAGCCTGTGTGCAACCTTTATTACCGTGCAGTCACTATACCTCTCTTTGATCACCTGGTCGGTGAACGATGCCGTTGTCGGGTCGAGGTTTGCCATGGCCTCGTCTAAGATTAGGATTTGCGATCTCTTTATTAAAGCTCGAACCAGACAAAACAGTTGTAGCTCACCAGAGCTGAAAGATAATATTATAAAAATATTACAAAAGTTCGTTAATAAGAAAATGAATAACAATTAATTTATAATTAATTTAATATTTTACTTTATAACAATATTTATCTAATATTGAATAAAGCACAAGGTATAATATTTAAACATTCTTGAATTTCAATTTTTCATGAGTATTACAATTTATATAAAGTATAAAAATTTTATGCCCTATCGCTTGGTTAAACAAAATTGTGCAAATCTCATATTATTTTGACTTCTATTAAAAACATGATTTTAACATCAAGACCAACCTAAAGAAATTTCGATCAATACGTTTGTCAAGGCGTTCACAGCGTTTTTCGAGACCTACTGTCTCAAGAGCATTTTTGATGGCCTTTTCGTCGAATTTTTTGAGCGGATCTAGATTATTTTGTAGAGTCGCAGAGAAAATTATCGGCTCTTGAGGTATTATAGACAAATTCTTTCTTAGGTCTGGCAGGACCATTTTTCTTATGTCTACGTCATCGATCAGTATTTGACCTTTCATGTTAATCATACGGAACAGCGCTGCTATCAGCGAGCTTTTGCCCTCGCCGGTGCGACCAACTATTCCAATCTACGTTTCAAAAAATGGTCAGGAATTAGAGTTAGTATTAGAGTTTTTGCGAGTATTTGAGCTGATTTTACATTAAATATATTAATTATTTCAATGATAAATAAATGAAAGCTTTTAAGCAGATTTGATACTTACCTTACTTTTACCCTCGATGACAAAATTGAGGTTTTTAAGTACTGGATCGTCGTCTTTCGAATAACGTAGAGTAACATTTCGGAACTCAATTTTACCATTGGTCGGCCAGTGATCCGCGGGTTTATTACCCTCTTCAAAATGTTCACGTTCTAGGTTTGTATACTGGAGTATTCTCTCAACACACGTCATCTGTGAGAATGCTTCGGCTGTTTGCCTAATGCCTCGTTGTAACATTCCACATAACATCAAAGACTGCAAAGTTTTTACAATTCATTTACTTTGTACCCTTGAAATTAATACTCGATGAAAATTTAATTAAGTTTTACTAAACTATAGCGCACCTGAGTAATGGCAAGACCAACGCCGCCTACAAAAGATGACTTGACAAGTACAGAGCCTATAACAACGCAGGCTACTAATAGATTGGAAACGACATCCAGCCAAAGACCGAACGCCGTGGCGGTGGCAATGTTTTCGAAGCAAGCACTCGTGTGCACATCCTGCTTTTTGTCAAACCATTGATTGACCACTTTTTGGCCTCGAGAGGAGCGAATCGTCGGCAGACCATCCAGCGTTGAGACCAAGTGCGCGAGCACTGGACTTTTTGCTGTTAAAGGTTTACAATTATTATTATACATATACTATCGTAGATTTATCAATTTATGTTTGAACCGATAGACAGAAATTAAATTGATTAATGAATTTTCTCAAACAATTTTACCTGCGCCTTCTAATCGTCTGATTCTGTAAGAGGTTGGCACGTAAAACTCCCTTATTTTCCAATATAAAAATCCAACCAAAATTATCGGCAAAAAGGACCACCAATTGACCACAAGAATCTGAACCATAGCACCCAGAATAATTGAGAAAACTTCGATCGACTCGAACATTGTGTGCGGAAGAACCTCGTCCATCGTTCCCGTATCTTTAGAAAACCGATTGAGAATTTGTCCTGTAACAAAGCTAATTATGCGTACTAAAATGCTCTTGATCTTAGTTATTGTTGAAATTTCCAAAAAAATATGAAATTATGGGGGTTCTCATAACTGCTAAATTGGATGAAAGTTTGAAAAATAATTTAAACTTTAAAATTCAACAGTATTTTGACTTTTTTAAGAAAGTCCTAGTTAGATAAGATAAAATGAATTAAGATTTAGATATGTAAGATAAAAGAATTATCATTAGCATCAGTAACATATATTATTTTCATTTATTTTCATTTTATTTCCATTTTTGTATTTAATTTTTTAACATAAAATTGCCTTACCTGAGTTTTGCTTGTCAAAGAACGTTATAGGAGCCCCTAAGACACGACTGAACATTGCATTGTGAATATACTTGTTTGAATTCATAGATAGTTCGTAGAAACAATAGCTTTTTAACAGTGCGGCAATGCAGCATAATATAAGTAAGGCACCGTAAATGGGTAAAAGCGGAAAGCTGGATTCTTCTTCAGAGTTAATTGATGAGTGCGAACTTTCGTTTGCATTTGTTCCATTTCTCTGTAATAAATGCACCGTTTTTACCGTTTCATTGTTGGGATTTATAAATTCTGATATGTTATTAGGTGAAGTTGTAGTTTTAACTGTCGTTTGGTCATAAATGATACTTGAGTTTAATACCGGCACGATTTGATTTTCCTGCATTCGAAGATTTTCTTCGTAAGTCCTGTATTTAAACAAAATAATATATTTTATTTTTTATATTTTATTCTGATACTAAAACATTATTATTGATTTCATGAAAAAAATGTCTGCTAATTTAATACTCTACTTTAATACTCACCAATGAGCAAGCAAATAATCTGATCCACTTCTGGCCATTTGTGCAATGATAAAAAGTATAACCGTTGTATAAATAAACCAACAAGTATTTCCAGACCAAAAGTATTTTTTTAAAATAGAAGTTTTCATTCTTCCTTTTGCTATGAGCTCCTCTCGTTCATCAGGTTCCAGTAATTCATCTTCTCCAATGTTTCTAATATTATCTTCTATAATAAGGTCAGGATTATCGTGATCTTGATTTCCAAATAGTGCTCTGTTCTGCTGTTCTTCTATCTCTTCTTCTTCAGAAATATTCATGAACTTTAGCCTATCTCTTCCAAAACTTTCAGGTAATCCCGAACTATCTATTCTTCCCTGAAAGAATAGTTTTTTATAATAAATGTATGATTTTACAAATTTCGTAATAAGAATTGCTAACGTTCATCATGAGAAAAATTCTTTGAGCATGTTGGATAAATTTATATCGGTGTGTCACAAATACTCTAGTTTTATTTCCTAGGTATTTAATAAGGCATTCTTCAAAAATGTATTTAGCAACAGTCGTATCCAGGGATGCAAACGTATCATCCAGAATGTAGATGTCTGCATCTTTGTAAACAGCCCTGAAAAATAGATAATTAATATTGATAAATGTTGTAACAAAAATTTAAGAAACTTTTTAACAAAATATTTTTTGTAAATGTTACTTTTTACAAAATATATATTGAGTACGATTCAAAACATATCATTTACATACTTCTTAATTTCGTTAACAGATAAATTATGTCTGTAATTGGTTTTTGAATGAAATTTTTAATTTAATTTTTAATTTAACTAAAAATATTTTGGTTACACACAGTTATCAAATTAAAAACTTCATTTTTAATGTTAATACATAAATCAGCAATTTTTACTTTCAAATTAGTATGTTATTAACACCTACCTAAACATTAATCAATAAAATAATTTTATTGAAAAAATATAGTATATTATGGCCCTAGGGAGAGAAAGAATTGGCAAGCTCTTCGGCTCGGGTGTCAATTTACACGAGCTATGGGTTTGCCATTTTATCTCCCGAGGATTGTATATTATTTTTTTGTCTAGCGAGGCCGAAAATACAGCGTTCTTGATCCGGCGCCGGGCGAAAAAGTAGTACTTTCGGCCCGCTAGGCAAAAAAAGAATATAAACTTACTCTACAGTATTAATTCAAAACCAATTTTTATGATTTACATCAAAATTCTCTACAATTTCAAATCAAGCATGAATTCTTCATCCTTTTATAAAACTCCTATCACGCAAACATAAACAAAAAACTTCAACGAAAACCAAAAACCAGCAACAACGACAGTACTTCCCGAAATCAAAAGGACCGCACAGACAGAAAAGAGAAAAAATAAATAAATAGTTCGTGATAAGGGCACGTGCTTATCTACCTAGCCAAATTAATTCTCGCGCACTGTCCGCCGCTGAGGTTCGTACCTCTCTCTCCGACCTGAGTGTTCTCGCCGTGGGGCAGCCTGGCGACTTCGTGCGTAAGCGCGCAGACGCGCAGAACCTCGCGGAAGCGCTCCTCGTTATACTTCTCGTCAAAGAGAATGTTTTCGCGCACCGTGCCTGGGAACAGCCAAGGCTTCTGCGACACGTACGCGATCGTGCCGTTCACCTCTACGTGGCCATCAGTTTGCTGCAACTCACGCAGTATTACGTGCAGCACCGAAGTCTGAAGAAAAATTTATGTCAATTGAGTACAGCTTCAAAATTACATTAATAATGTCAAAAATAACAAAAGGAAGTGTATAATTTTTCAAAGATTTATGACGTTCTGAGCTGATAAAAATTATTAGATTTTTCAATTTAAATAAAATCACGAATTAGTAAAATTTTCACCTTTCCAGAACCGCTAGGCCCAATGATGGCATTAAGTCCCTGCTTACAAATATCCATATTAATACGATACACTGTTTTCGCAATTGCTTCCACCCAAGAGGCCGATACATCCCTCAGTTTAATGGTGCCGTTTTCTTCTATTGACAGATACGGCGCTGTGACAGTAGCATCATCTCTTAGCAAGAATTCCTGTTTGACAAAGAAATGTTTGTTAATCTATATTTTTGAAATTCAGTGCATAAAATTCAATTCACAATAGTTTCACCGCGTTTCAAAGAGGCTAAATGCAACAAGTGCGAGGCAAATCTGCCACGGATGTTTAGTCGCGGCAATAACAAACTACATGCACGCGTGAAACCTACTTTACGCACTTACGTAGTTATACGTAATTAATGCCCTATTTTCAGTACAACTTATTAGTAACAAAAGTACTGACCTTAATACGTTTGCAGGAAATCAATGCATCGTTTAGATTCAAGATTGCTCGGGGATAATTGTAAGCTGTGAGATTCTGCAAGATTGTAAAATACTGAACTAACGAGTAGACTGAAGTGGCACTAATAAAATTTCCATAATAAACGTAGATCGCCAATGTAATGAAAAGGCAGATCCGATCAACGAAGGCATTGAAAACTATCAGTAATCCTCTGAATATAGCATTCCCTCTTATCAGTCTGATTTCATCTCTGAAATAAATACATTTTTAAACCTGAAGTAGTTGGAAAAATAATTCAGAAATAATTAAAAGCATTCGAGAAAAAACAATTAATTTTGCAGTATTTTGTAAAGGTCAATTAAGTCAATTGTCTTTGAAACTACGAATATCTGCTTCAAAAAAAATTTGCATAATCTGCCTAATAATTGTAAAACGACACTTGCAAAATTGTTATCCTTCTCAAGGCTAAACGGCATTCCAAATACGTTTTATGATATTTACCTCACCTTCTAGCTAGCTGAACAAGAATACCGAAAGGCTTTTCCCAAGTGTACATTTTGATAACTTGAATGCCTTTAATGATTTGGCTCATCAATTGAATTCTCTCGTCAGTCTTCTCCGCAATCTTTTTTCGTCGACTCCGCGCTATATGAGTAACTAATACTGAAAGAATATTAATAATTTTGCAATTTTACTTCACATCTTTATTGTAGTTGATGATTACAAATCTTTCATTAGCAGTTTAAAAACATACCTTGCGATGGAACAGTAAAAAGTAGCAAGCAGATTATTCCGAAAAATGTAGCCGTTGCGGTCTCCAAATAAATGAGGAAGATGATTATGGCCGTTACTAACGGCGATATCCAAATATAGTGTAAGTACATGAATACAGGATCGAATTTACTAACGTCGTTCGTCAACAAGTTCACCAGCTTGCCCTCCTCGATCTTCTCTGCTTCTAAGAGCGACAGCCGAAGTAACTGTTAAATTTCAAATGGAACATTAGATCGTTATTTCTGCATAATAGTCAGAAAGATGACAAATGGATTAATCATTTCTATGTTGAAAAGTTAAAGTGTACTGGACACCGCCCTGAGATGAAGAAATTGTACTTGAGATATAGTATGCTTTATCTCGGTTATACGACACATGATTAGCCGTAAATAGTGACTCAAGTCTGAATTGCATTTCAGAGTACTACAGTGCGAATTTCAATTCTCTACTGTTGTATTGCTAAGTCATTCAAGTATAATATTTTTTCAATTTTATATAATGAATTATAATACTCGGTTTTTTACAAAGTATTGTTATTATTTAACCGCGTCTTATCCACTAAAATTTCTAATCTTATAAAAATACACTATAAAACAGATATTTTCATAATACAAATTAATAATGGCCTCCATATGATTTTATTTGCTTGCAACAATCAGTAATATCAAATTATTTAAAAATTTAAATTATATAAAAGAGAAATATTTAATTTTCTAAAATTCAAATTTAAAATCCCTTTCCTAATTTGCCCCTTTTTCCGGAAATAATCTTACCTTCCTATAAATTAGCGAGGAACAGGCGATCCTCAATCGCATTCCGAGCCGCAAGGTCATCAGATCGACATGATGCTTCATTATGCTATGCGCCAGACTTACTACAATCAATCCTGAGGCGTACAAATATGCAAACCTCTGATCCACTTTCGTGTCGGGCTCAAAGTAACTGAGCAACAAGCCAAGCAGGTACGGTTGACCGATCCTGTAAGAAAACACGAAAAATCAAGATTTTTAGCACTTATTTTCAGCCCTATCTTAAATGGCGCACCTTAGTAGGTTCAAGAGAATCATGAAGAGTCCGTGTTCGAAGTACTTATATCCGAAACTTTTAACGATGGCATTGAAAAACTTTGCTATCTCGCCGCGTCTAATAGCAACGTCGTACGTCTCTTTCCAGTGGCTGCAATGCAAAAGCAAAACTTACAAGATGTATACAAGGTCACATAAAATTCGGTTCGAGCATTACTTACTTTTCCAGCTTTGCGCCGAGTTTTTCGCTCTGATCCGATTCAGGTACGTCGTAGAAGTCTGCAATCGTCAGGTCGTGAGATTTTCCTTTTATAAACGTGGGCCTCGTCCACCTGAAATTTTATATAGATTAATAGTTTGCCATGAAGTTTTTGATCAAAACAAAAATAACAACACTATTCTGTCTTGTTCTTAAAGGAAATAAATTAAAATTGCAATGTAAAATAAAACTGAAACAAAGTAGGTTTTTTTAAAAAAATTTCTAATTAAGTTATATTTTGAACAACTTGCTGTCAGTAATTAACGCAGATAAGTACTGAACTAAAATGCAAACGAAGAGTTTACAAAACCTAAGATAACAATATCACACCTATCGTTCAATTAAATCAATGCTCAACCAAACTCGCCAGAAATTCTTAAAAAAAGAATCAAGTCAATAAAGTCCACTCAGGCCACAAATAGCTCCGATGAAGCGATTCGTGGAAAGCGAGTTCGGCCGATAGCCGATTAAGAGCGTTGATTCACTTGAAAAGTAAATTCTCCATTTCCTCCCGGCGCTTCTTCGAGTCCCCAAGACGTCGCCGGCTGTGTGCTCTCTGATAAACACGTATGCTCGCGATATATCGCGTACTTGAAACCGCTCTTGCGTCTCTGTGAAATTGTGCTTGAAATCGAGCCCACCGCAGGTTGGGAGATTCGAGAAATTATTGCGCTTCTATTATTCAGGATAGGAAGTGTGTTCTGAGGTGATTTTTCGAGATAATTGATAAAGGTGGATCTCCTTTTGCATGCAAATGAATTATTCAGTCGGCAGATAGGAATCTAAAAATAGATAGTATATTGCGTTGGAGAACAGTAAAAATATTCGATGTTTAATCTAAGAGTAAGGTGGAATCGAACGCAACTAGATGTCCAAGAAATTGCAGTAAAACACACATTGGTCCAAATCATTTTGTATTGTGTGATTGTTACTTAATATAAAAAAGAAAAGCCAAAAATTTTGTAATTAAAACAAAGCCATGATGAAATGTTTATAGTTGTCTAAAGTTAAAAAGAGTTAACGATATTAAAGTCTCAAAATAAAAATTACGTGTTTACTTCTTTAAAAAGCTTCACATTCAATTTTATCTTTCTTGTAATATGGTAAACGAATTTTATTAATCAAATTATTTTTTTAATCGCAAATACCTGTTGCTATTGACATTTTTTATTTAAAATTATA
Source organism: Ormyrus pomaceus (assembly GCA_900474385.1). Taxonomy (NCBI): domain Eukaryota; kingdom Metazoa; phylum Arthropoda; class Insecta; order Hymenoptera; family Ormyridae; genus Ormyrus; species Ormyrus pomaceus. The sequence continues at coordinate 9,004 of UCOM01002834.1, read as the reverse complement.
AATTACCATATTGAACATTTTTTAATTGTTGTAGCTTTGACATAAATAGATACAGAAAGCTAATTATTAAATACAATTAAACGTACATAAATATTCGCTTCACAGCGTAATTCAATTCCTAATCAGTCTTTTTCAAATCGATTTTTTCTATAAGCCCAGGGTCCACCTTCTTTATCGTAAATTCAAAGCGTTATCCGCGCGCGACAATTTCAGCTAGATAAGCCCAACAACTTACATAATAATAAACGACTTTAATAACCAGCGATTTCACACCCAATCACGCCCCGAGGCGTATAACCGAATCTAATTGAATCGCCGCCAAAAGCAATCACATTCAACCCCGTCAACCGCGGCGCGCCCGAAGTAAACAATACACAACGTTCTCCCGTTGAAAGCGCTGTAGCGGTCACGTCACCGCGTCCTTCCTCGAAAATAATACTTGCCAGAAGAACAGTTTGCTGAAGACGCCTGCCTTCAGCATGGGGTTCTTGTTGGGCTGTTTTTTCCTCTGCATCTTGGCTGTGCTGCGTGCTCTTTACACTCACGAGATGTCGAGCATAATCGCAGGTAGCTCGAGTAGGCCAGCAACGAAAATCGGTCCCGCGCGCTTGACAGCGCCGACGATACTGATGAGAGGCCGAGCGGCGAAGGCGAACGACCAGCCGCGCTACGCCAGAGTGGGAGATAAGAGCGGAGAGAGGAGAGAGAGAGAGAGAAAGAGAGAGCGCAAGGACAGATCTGATAAAGGAGAGGAAAGGAGAGAGCGATTGCGCTGATTTTTTTCTGAGGGCCCACGCAGTGATTCGCGAGTAGCGGACATTTTCTGCTTCTTGAAATTTATAAGGAGACTTTTATGGAATTTACTGTTGGTACCTATTGGAGAAAAGTGAAAACTTAGAATGTTAATTAAATTTTATGATGAATTCCTAGTTAAACGAGTTTTCAATGTACAGATTTTTAGAATATTATATTTAATTAATAACCCCAGTCGTTTTATTGATGAACAATTTGAACCTGTTTTCAGGCGGGCAAATAAAGTCACAGACAGGCAAATTTACGTAGGCGTTGCATACGAAAATAAAAAGAGTCCCGAGCTTAATCGAAATATTAAACCGACGTGAAAATATCTTTAGGATTATTAAACAAGATTTGACTCGGTGTCCTGCTTACATATTTGTATTTACATTTATAGAAGTTAATGATCACTGACATAGTTAACTGAATAAAAGCCCCACAAGCGCCGATGAGAACGTGGAAAACGTTTAGCAGGCGCAGTTTAAATTACATTAAAACGTAAATTGAAGCATCGAATTTCAATTTTAAAAGAGTAGATTCCTGATTACTCTTTCACAATTTAGTTTATATAAATAATAACTTGTTCCTTCTATAATATTATAGAAGCATGCATATACTTATTAAAATTGTCGTTTAAACATCGTCTAATGTTCAAAGTATTTCGATCCTTTTATTACCTCTAAAGGTCTCCTTCTTTTTTATTAATCTGTAAGGTCAAGTGCAATAATTGACTCTTGCGGATCCAGTACGCAACATTTTATCTGTAACAGATTTCATTAATAAAAGGGAAGTAATTCTTAATCAAATAAAATTAAAATTATTTTGAATTTATTTAATTACTTTTCTTTGTACTCTGAATCATAACTCTTTAGAATTCTAAAAAATATAGTTACATAAATTGCTACAAATTGTTTGTATTAGAAATTAAAATTAATACAATAGAAAATTCGTGTATATTAATTTAAAATATCAGTTTCTAAATTTCAAAAGAACAAATAGATACAGACAGAAATAAAATCTCAAGAATGACATTAAAACAAGAATTCTAATTAGAGATGCTTTAAGCATTACTTATGATAAGACTCTAATTAATAACTAGAAATTAATAACTGCCTATGTTAATTAATTCCCCTCATATTTGACTCTTCGCTTATGTAACCTACGTTTTTCACTCAGGTATGACCAATCTTACACGACAAAATACCGTCCCATGACGCTTTACTATAGTGTAATATCGCGGAGATGCATCTGCATCGGAGGTTTGATCGGCAGAAGTCGCATCAGTCGGCATTGTTCGAAATCTCCGTCTTCGATAAACGCGTGTTTTTAAGTGATGGTTCTGAAAATTCTAGTAAAGGCTTAGTTTTTCGTGTTCTGTTGTACAAAAATAAAATTATTTTTCTAAAAATTGTCAATGTAAGTACGTTTTTTTAAAAGTTTATTTAATTCTATGCAAATATTTAGCTAATATATGTATACTAAATTTTAAAGTTAAATATATTCTCTTTTTTTTATTTAAATTTTTAAACGCAATATAATTTATATTTTACCAATTCTGCTCGGTGGGAAGGAATAAAATTATTAGCAATTAATAAAAGTACGCTCTATGTAAATTTCTTTCTACGATCCCCGCTCACATAATAATTTTAAAAATCGATTAATAATTGCTGCAATCACTCGCATCATCTTTTCTCATATTCCTGCAAGCTTAGAAAACAGCAATCATAGCGCAAAGCGTGCAAAGTAATGCCTTGTGTCGAAGTACGAAACGGTATTATCTCACGGGAATTCCTATAGGATGCAACAACGCTAAAAACTGGTTTCTCGAGATTTTTTCTAATAAACCAGTTTTTACAGATTTTGACCTATGCGGCGAAGTATGCCATTTCTCTGTATGTTATAATTTTCAAAATTGAGAATTTAAAAACGCAAGGAATTTAATTGAATATTTTTCTTGATTAAGCTTGCAATACGAAATTTTTCATAAATAACTAACTGTTCGCTTAATAAAACGAAGCTGTTTAAATGCCTAAACAATTCGTTCTTTTGACGAACGAAAGTTAACAGATTTTTGCCAGGTTGAAAGCAATTCTAACAGTTGTATAATTTGTACTTAGCAAATACAAACACAATATCAGCGAGCGCAATAAAAAGGCGAACACGAGCAAGCAACGTTAAAAGCGCTGAATTTTGTTAAAATGTTCGCAAAGCGCAGCTTCCTATTATCGTCACTGTTAACAATCACGTTATGCGAGAAAATATTTATCTCCGCCGTTGTATTAACGAGAGAAGAATTTAATTCTGCCGTGGCTGCCTGCGGATACCGAACAAAACCTAAGGACGAAGTTTACAAGTACTTCATTAAGTACACTGGCGACTTTACTCGCGAAGAAGCGGCAATGCTCATTGCTCAATTGATCTTTGAAAGCGGAGGCTTCAGGCACAAGAATCAATTAGGTACGCAGTTAAGATTTTAATTATCTATAAAGTACATGCGTCATACACTAAAACGTAAAAGTATAACCGCACCTGAACTGTCTCGACATTCAACTAACGTAATATTCCTCCAATAAACCAATGAACTTCCATACTGTTTGTCGTTTTCACCTCGAAGTCCCGTGAAAAAACGAATCGATTTATACGAAAAAAATTCGCTCCAAATAATCGAAGAGAATATCATCTAACCAACTGTTCCCTTAATATTCAATCACGCCCTGATTCGAAATTGATCCGGTTCTTCCAATAACCCCTTCGATTTCAAGAAAAACCAGTCCAAGACACTGGTGCATCACCATAACAGTACAATAAAAGTTAAAACCTGCCAGCGCGCGCCCGAGAAACCGCGTTACGCGCGCTAATAAAACTCTGCCTCCCCCGAAATTCAGAGTGCCAAAAGCCGTCCGCCTGCCGGGGCAGCTACGACGACGGCACCGGCCTCCCCGGCCGCAGCTACCACGGCCGGGGCTACATCCAGCTGACTTGGGCGGCCAACTACAGGGCGGCCTCGCTGGCTCTGGGCCTCGGGGACCGACTGCTCCGGCGGCCGGAGCTGCTCGCCGAGGACGAGGAGCTGGCCATGCTGGTCAGCGTCTGGTACTGGAGGACGAGGGTGAGGCCGCCGCTGCGGGCCGGGGAGGAGGACGGGGAGTTCGGCCTCAGCACCAGAGCCATCAACCCCGCGGAGTGCGGGCTCGAGGTGATCGCGAGGCTCAGGTACAGGCTGTATCTCAAAGTCGCCGAGGCGCTCCAGGTGGCGAGGAAGGCCAGGGAGAGCGGCTGCTACAATTGAATGTGGCGTTGCATTGCTTTTTATTGTTAGTGAAATGATTGTAGTCTTGACAGGCGTGTTCAACGATGGGGTGTAGTAAATAATTATAGTTGGCAGTGATGATAAGAGGTGGTTTTTATTTCATTTTCCTCGATTAATATAATAATAATATTATTGTGGCTTTGGCTATTTTTACTGCTTTATTTTTTAAAGTAAAATCGAAACATTCGATAATGAATAAACAGATCGTGGTGACCTTCAGAGCTTTTAATAACAACCTATTAAAATTCAATTTCACAAAGCATTCGATTTATAATATATGTACAATGTTTGCAATAATCATAATTCAATTCGGCAATTTTATTGAATTTTCTCTGTTTGAATCAAATGAGTATATAAAATTAAAAAACTTTTAAAATGTACGTTAAAAGCCAATACTTTATTAAAAATATGTTCAGTTTTTTAGCCTATCATATTAAAACGATTGGCCCTAAAATTTTTATAAGTATTGAGCAATGTTGGTTTTATCTTTTCGAAGGCCTCTTTTGCTCTGTCTTCTGCGTCTTTCTTTTTCTTTTCTAAGGCCTCTTTGGCTCTGTCTTGTGCGTCTTTCTTTTGCTTTTCGATGATGTAAGCATCAATGTTTTTCAAAATCTGTCTGATACCTTCTGGACGTTGAAGTTTTTGGCACAAATAACCCCCTAACCAGAGCTAAAATTTTAAGCAGTAAAACAAATGTTAAAAGAAATATGAAATATAAAAAGAATTTAATTCAAATTATAATTGATCATTTACTTTGCAGATTTTATCGCCTCCATTTTTCAAGCAATATGTTTCTTCATAATTTTCGCATGTAAGATTATTCTACAATAATAATCAATATAATTAAATTATTTATCATTAAATAAAATTAAATATTTGGATAGTCTGAGAAATTTGTGTATACAATATATTTTTCTCACCTGCTTAATTTCCCTTTCAATGTCTACTTTTACTCGTTTCAGCTCATCTGCCTATTTTGATTTATATAATGATAATCATTAATAATAATTTAAATTAAAAAATTAATTTATCGAAGATAAAAAAGTATACTTACTGTAAGTTTCTCAGCCTGTAAAAAATAAAGGATGTATTTAATCAAATTTATTTAAATAGCGATTAATAATGAAAGTAGTTAAATATATTACCCAATCTGACGGGAAATTATCTTCAGCTGCAGCATAAAACACCGTTAGAAGGAGTCCAAAAAACACGACAAGCTTTGCCATTTTGTCGATGCTGGTTGAAAGATACGTTAAAAGTACTAGACTATTTTCCCACAATTGAAAACGAATATTTATATTGGTAAATTGTGCACGATTTCGCATAAAACATTTTATTATTTATCATTACCTTATAAAACGTGCTTTGCAGCCACGAATATTCTGGAAACTATTAACTAGTTCACGTAAATTTAAGTTAATAAAAAATAAAATGAAGCTATACGGAATTGATTATTATTTTTTTTTTTTAAATTTAACGTATATAATTTATTTAACCTTGTAAAATAAAAGTAGAATTAACTATCTTATAAAAAATGCATCCAAGTGCATATTGACTTTCAGAGATGAAAGTCTTTTACGCAGAGATTAATATATTATTGATACAGGACCACAAAATCCATGCGCACTTTGTTTAAACACTGATTCGTTAATATAATATCAAAATTCTAATTCAATATAGATAGGTGAATAGATCGACTTGAAAACGATTTTAAATATTTTATAGCTTTTAAACATGAATTTTACGAGATTGAAATGATTAAAACGAAAACTTAAAATTTTTACTATGTAAAAATTGTAAATGAACCAAAATGTAAATTATGAGAAGTAATTTTGTTAATTTTTTTATAATATTTTTGTATTGCTTGTTCTTTCTTTAATGAACGTATGAACGTTCATTTACAAAATAGAATAATTAATACAATTAATATTGATACAAAAATTTGGAAGACAAGGAATATCCACTTTTAAGGGTAGTGACCTATACCCCCGTTAGAACAAAAATGTGACTGCCTGCTACCATTCTGAGAGAGTAGGGTTTAATGGTAATAAATGGAATAATGCCTGTCTCAGATGCACAAGAAATCCCTTTAGAAGAGATCTGATAATACGCTCCTATAAGGTGAACAAACTATAAATAACGATAAATATATAATTCTAAAAGAAAAGTGTGAATTATATATTACAGCAACTGACAGAGAGATATGTAAGCATTTAAAATTTATACTTAACCCATTAACGCTTAAATGGGCAAAAGTTCTTGTACATTTTTAAGCTCATCATTTGATTAGCTTTTGCCTTTAAGATTTGGATCAAAGTATACTTTTCTTATGTATTTTTATTCTAATAATATTTATTATTATTATACTATAATATCTATAAAAATACAAAATTAGTATAAAAATATATTTATTCAAATAATATTAAAAAATACAATCTTAGAATAAAAATATATTTATTCCAATTAATACTCTATTGAATCTGTGAACATAATGAAAAAATTTCTAGCCCGAAATTCAACGTGGTGTTATTCATAAAAAAACACCTGAAAAATTTAATAACTTTAATCTTAAATCCAATTATTCATTTTAATAAATATGTCGGAAGCAACGTCGATTTACTGCAACTGTCGGTGCATAAATAATTACTAAAATGCATGGGCTACTTGGTTTGTGCACATAAGAATTGTACACTTTTTTATTATCCTCAAAAAATGAGACCATAATAGTTTATTTACATAGCATTTTTTATTTTGTACATAAATCGAGCAGTTTTTGTTCCCTATACTTTTGGCGCATGTTTAAAATTTAAATGCTTGCTCAATTTTCATTGTTTAATTATCGAACATAGTGCAATGGAAAGCCTTTCCCAAACCATAACTTTTACGATGAATTAGAGCACAATTCGATTATTAGACCCTAAAATAATCAGCTAAACGTAAAAAAATCAATAACTCTGAACCTATAATTCAGAATAAAAATTGCGCTAGAGCATTCTTCAGGCTAAAGAAAAATTTTTTGTCAATTATCACATTGAAATTTTCAATAGATTTCGCAAAATCGTCGTTCGAATAAAAAAATAATTGTCCGCGTCTTAGCGGGGAATGCAGCGGCAGCTCGCTCTATAGCCAAAGATTCGGGAGAGGTCGGCGGGCATCGGGTCTTTCTCTCTCTTGTTCGCCTCGCTGTCTCTCTCGCTCCGCGCCGTTCGGTACTGTACGTCGCACTGCAACCAGTTGCAGCCTGTCTGCTAATAGCTATAGCTATTTACCATATCCAAATGCGCAGCTGATTTTTTGGCATTTGTAAGCTTTTGCGTAGAAAAAGAAAGTAAATATGTTAAAGAACATTTTATTGTTCATTAAAAAGCATATATTAATAATTGTCTTTAAAATATCAAGAGAATAATAGTATTTTAGAAAAGTAATATGTTTTAATCAGTAAAAATATCAATAATAAAAATATTATATTAAGAAAACTTAAAAAAATATTGAATAAAATAGATAAAACTTAAAATTAAAAGTAAATACGTATTATTTGTAAGGCTTAAATAATATGATAAACATATTACTATTACAAAAATTTTTTTTACATTGATATTGAATAGATTTTAATTTAATTACTACAATTACTAGTGAGTAAACCAATTTTAAACTTGAAAATCTGCCTAAAATAGAATTTGGCTGTTTCTCATCATTTTTTTAAAGTACCATCAAATCCAACACTGTTATGGCAATAATTTATATCCAGGTGAATGGAGCTATAAAATTATAAAGATGAATTACAGCCGATTCAGACGAAGGCTCTTCTTGTCCCGGATGATATACTTCGCAAAATTAAATGTAGATGTTTTAAAGGTTGCAAAAAAACTTGCAGCTACGTTAAAAACGGCTTTATATATCCGGAATTTTACTGAAATTGCAATGAATGAATGTGTGCAAATAGTTGTAAAGCAATTGTTCCTGATGCAGTGGATATTGAGGAATCGGAAGATTTACAGGAGAGCGATCTAGTGTGCTGAAAATTTTTCGTTTCCTCAATCACGTGATTGTAACGAATGTCTTGTACCAGCAAAAAAGCTCGTGTAGCTAAATTTTCTTATTTTCATTATTTAACATTCTTTAGTATGTATGTATATAACGTATTTTTAATTTTAAGTTTTATTTTGTAAGTTTGATAAATTTTTTATGTAAATAAGAAAATTAGTTCTTTTATTATTAAACCACTCAATGATATTCCTATCTATTTTGTCATTTTAAAAATAAAAGTAAATATTTATGAACTTTTTAAAGAACAGTAAAATGTTCTTAAAAAAAGCTTACAAATATGAATAAAAACAGGTATGTACACGCATTGATTGGTGCCAAAAGCTACAGTCAGAAAACTATAGTACGATAGTGCCGAATGGCGCGGAGCGAGAAAGACAGCGGACCGAACGAGAGAAAGACCCGAAGCATTATGCCAGCCGCTCCCGAATCGAGCCGCCGCAGCTTCACCGACTTGATTGTTCTCGAGAGTTTTTTAGTCTCCCCCCTCCATGAAAGCATCGGCGGTCTTCCCCTTCCATCGAGGCATCGTCGGCCTTCCCCCTCCACCGAGGAGAGCATATAAGAAGCGGCTGGTTCGAGGCAGCCTCACAGTCTTCCGAAGCAGTCTACACAGGAAGGGTCGTCTCCAGAGCGCACCACCAAGGATACACGAGAGGCTGTTGCTGAGCTCCGGAGGCATGTTGAATCAGGTAACCCCTTTTGGTTTTCCAGGTTCACCTCACGACTGATGATAGAATGGCCACGTCTCGAACCAGCAGCTTCTTGTATCCTCGATGATAGACTGGAGACGACTCTTCCTGTGGAGACTGCCTCGAACCAGCAGCTTCTTGCGGTACCCTCCATGGAAGGTTC
>UCOM01002833.1:0-22460 GCA_900474385.1 Ormyrus pomaceus | reverse complement strand
CAATTTCACCTTTTTTTAATTTTTACTAATTCTGATAGTGCATACATTCACTATTTCAATTAGTTCATTTATACCACAAATTCAATTAGTAATTTTACACTAATTCGCAGTGGAGCACTTTACACTAGTCCAATTAGTGTATATGCACTCTGAATTAGTAGTTTTTCACTATTTCAACTTTAGAGAGTATGATTTACTATTATCATAAAAAAACTAACAATATCGAAATATAACATAAATACAGAATTAGACTATAGTACATTTATTAATGATTTTGCGCTAGGCAGCGATCTTCCTGTAGGTCAGATTATCGTCTTCCATAATACAATACTGCTTCGACTCTCTAGACTAGCAATAACTAACCATTTCACGCGGTTATTAGAAGTTACTACATTACTACCACTAATGTCATTACATGATGCATGGTGTTCTAGCTAATACGGATCGAGAATCTGAGCATGCATTATTACTATAAATAATGTTTCTTGGATTAATGTTCAGCTCAAATTGTTTATGTACATTTAAGATTGGATCAGTAGTTTTGAAATTTTATTTTTAGAGCGATTTATTAATACCATTAAAAAATAGTAAAATGAAAGAACTGATCGTTTAATAAAAATTCAAGTGTTCTCTTCTCTTGAAAAAGTGATGGCCGAAAGTATTGAAGCTTTTTAAAAATCAATCTGATTATTTGTTGATTTAATAATGCGGTAAATTAAAAAAATTGAGTCTTTAAACTTTTAATGATCAAAAGTAGAGTGCTTTCAGAATTTTAAGATTAAAAGTTTTAGGGTACTGAATTATTAAAGATTCGTGAAATTATAACAAAAAATTGTTTATACTTATATAATGAGCAAATCCCAAAAGTGCGTAATAAAATATACATTGATAAAATATAAAAAGATCATAAATTTAAGGTAAACTATTTAAAGAGTACAGTCCAATAAAGTGGAGGCTTAAGACGAAGATGAAATTCATCACTTTAATTTATTGGAGTATAATAGCCGTAAAGAAGTTTCTTTGGAAATTCAAAATTTCTCTATCATAAATGGGGAATATCTGAACATTATGAAGCATTTAATATAGGAACCGCAGACAATAACGTAACTTCCTGGGCTTCAAATGCTCTTCTCTCATTTCCTGCGGGTGTTAGATCCAACTGTTAATTAACTAACGTCATTTCTATAATCTATACTATTAGACATTTAGAGCAATTCCAGTTTTTGATTTACCATTTTTAATAATTGTAAAAATTATAAGGCCTGTCGCAGAAATCTTTTAATGACTACTGAAAAGAGCAGTAATGAATACAGATACCCAATGTCATGCAATATAAGATGACGTATCAGTAAAAATATTGCTAACTCCCAAATTCCATTATTTTACGATATGTTATGTGTACATTGAAACCGTCGCCGATATTGTCCATCGATTTACAAATATCGGAAACAACTACATCCTTCCCTTCTCTTTCAATTTTTTTTTCTTCCTTTACTTCGTTTTCTATTTTTTCATTCATTTTAATAGCTCGGCAGCTGTAGGCATCGGCTGAAACACGTATAACAAAAAACTCGCGCCTGGTTAAGCAGCGCGCGGAAATCTGTGATTGGATATCGAAGATAAATCGCGGTGATGCAGAATTTATGTGAAGGTGGAATCTTCGCATCTAGCGCTTTCCCTTCGTTTATTTTCCAATTTTTTTCCTGGCGCGTTTGCTTTTTTATCGTGCGCGTTTCACCGCGCCACTTTAGGCGGGCAGATTCTGCAAGCATAAATCGATGCCCGCAACGGACTGCCTCAACCACTGCCTCTCTCCGGCCCTTACCTATTTTTTTCTTTTTTTCTACATTTTTTTCTGTCTTACTTCAGTAAACCTCATTCAGATCACGCTTCCGTCATTTTATATATAGATATCTTGAGAGGCCAAAACATTTTAATTTAAACGCAAGTAAATTTCACTACTTTAGTTAAGAGAAAATTGCTTACATTCATCTTTTTTATACGAATAAAATTCCAAGTGAATTGGCTAAGTAAAGTGACTTTAGATTGAGAAGTATTTCGAATTATTGCAATTTTCATGTCCTGAATATTCCACTTCATAATAATCTGTGAAATAAAAGCCAACAGTTAGTACTTTTGCACGATATTTCTTTCGAAATGAGCACTTCAATTCTTAAACCAATCAAGAGAAAGTAGATAGAAAAATTAATTATGAAAGATCAAGTGTTTTAGGAGTTTTTGGAATCGGTGAGTCCGAATATGGTTAAATTTAATTTTCTAAGTTTGTAGAAATCTTTTATACAATTTTAAAATTAAATGTTCGGAAATCAATATTTTTGACCCAATATATATATATTCATATATATGAATGTAAACTTTTTAATCATGTAAAAAACCGCTCGATATACGTAAAAATTTAGTATACATCCTAAGACTTTTAGGGGATTGGAAAGAAAGATTGAGCAAATCTCAAATATCTGGTATGTTTGCATACGCCACATTAATCTGGATGGGTTAATATTGAAAATAATTAATTTCGAATTGCAATAGTGCAAATACGCAATAAGTAATAATGAATTGATTGTATTTATGATTTCTAATGATAAAATTCGTAATGATTATTAAAATTAAATATTTGCACGAAATTATTTATTCATTATTCATTTATTGTTTTTTGTTTGAAATTGCCGCTGAGGTGTTCTTCAAATAAAACTTGAATCGTAATTTAATAAAATTCATATCAATGCAAAAACTCAAAGAATCTCACGGGTTGGATAAAAAAGATGCAAAACCAATCTCACAATGAAAGCCTTGAAAAGTGCCAGTTAAAGTTAGCGCGACTTTTCGGGCAGAACCGCAATATTAACCACTCGAGCATTTATTGCTAGTCGGAGATCAAAATTGATCTTGAAGCGTAGAATACATACACGTTGAGAAAACTGCGCGTCAAGTGTCGTTACGAAAAGCAATATGAATAAGAGTCTTTGTAGCTGAAGTCGCAAAGTATCAAGGAATATTGGGTTATTGTCGCGAAATACAGACAACACTTGTAGAGGAGATCGAATGTTACGAAATTTCAATTTAAGTGGAATATTGAAAGGAACTAAGTGAAAATCGGGACGAAATTCTCCGAGAGATAAAATCTGTATAATTGTCGTGTACATAGATAATAGGATAATAACTTTACCACTTAAATAATGAAATCTAAAGTTTGAAACGTAAAAAATTCGAGTCAATATGGATTCGTAATTTTTCAATATCAGAATCTGACTTACAGAAGTCACTCGAAACTTAATTCTCGATCAGAGTCGAAAGTTTCAGTGCTTTCTCAAAGCTTCCAAGGTAATCAGAGATAGTCTCGGGAAGAAGAGCCGAACACAAACCATAGCCGATTCTTCGTCGCGCAGCACAAACGCAGAGCGCATCCCTTATTCATATCTTGCCGGCGGACGCCTGAGCAGTACGAGTCCGGGCTAGAGAAGGGCATTATACATTCCCTCTAAAGTGGAATGCAAGCACTCGAAAAAGTAATCCGGCCAAGCGGATCGCGGCAGACACATAGATTTCGCGGGGGACAGCTAAGGATTTTTCTCAATTTAGGAAATTGGCAGAAGTGTACTGCAATCAGTGCTCCGTCTAGCTCTCTGCTGGCGGCCTCCGAGCGACGAGCGCGTGTGTATATACAGGGAGGTCACACCTACGGCAGATGGCGGCCTGCCAAGCTGATCGACTTAGCGCCCTAGACTGCTACCGCCGCCCTCCTCCACCGCTGTCGACGTCTCCTCATCGACACGTAGCGGCACTTGCTCCTTCCTTTGGATTGATCGTGTCACTTTGTTATTTACTGCGACACACCTACATTTCCCGACCCCAAGCCCTGCCGCGGCTCATACGAGATTTTTCTTGAGCGAAGAAATCTTTGCGGAGAGGCAGGAGTTTAAGCTCAACTTTTATTCGGTGCAGGTTAAAATGACAAATAATGACGAGGCATTATTTACACGGTTGTATTTTAGTGGTATAAGAGATAGTTTTCATACCATAAATTTTACAGAAAAGCTTTTATCTTAGTTTCCACGTGTATCATATATATACGTGAAACTTATGGAAGATTAAAAAGGTCGAAAAACTTTGGTAAAAGTCCGCTTTCTTTCGTTTTCGTCGGCGAAAGCTTGGGAGTTGGCAAAGTTCAATTTTTGAAGATTTTCTAAGATTCAAATTTCAAGTATACTTTATTCTTTTGAATTTTAAGAACCAGCAATCTCTATTGGCATTCAGGTTATCCGCACAGTTGGTAAATCTTTGTTATTTATGGTGGAAACATTAAAAAAAGGGTTGAATAAAAAATATGCCAAAAACATCAGATTTAATTATTGCGATCAATATTATACTTGCTAAGAAATGGGTCAACGAAGTAACTTCTTTCATCGTTGTCTGGCCAAAATTTAATAATGTACTAAAAGTTAACAAAATGAAGATTAAATTTCATAACAACCGTAATCGATATCGCAATAGATATTTTCAAACCTTACCTCTTTCCACGAGAGTTATAAAGAAAATATTTAACAACGACATATTAATACTTCCGTGGATAAACGCATCTAAACGCCTCCGCAATTTCACATCCATCTCAGCGGAAAGCTCTTTTCCCGTGCGTGCCTTGGCTCTCTCTTTTGTTATCCACCTCCTCGTCGGCACATCTACAGTTCCCGTTTTCCCCGGGCTTCTTGCGCCTCTCGGATCCTAGGAGCATCGATCTTGCGTTTTTCGACTCATCGGCTCCGCAGACGTCGCACGCGCACGCTCTCGGCGTTATAAAGTCGATTCGCGGAGCGGTGCACGCGCCGGGGAAGTCACGGGAATAAATTTGGTTACCGAGCGCAGGAAAAAGTAGAGGAACGAGTGTGCACCGAGCAGTCTAATCCGACCCCCCCTGCCTCCTTCCGCCTTGGACGGGAACGCATCTGGCCTACGAAATCGCGAGCGGGATATGTACGTATGTATTATGTGTGGCTGCGGGCTAGAGGAGTAGCTTGAAATAAAGATAAGAATGCGAGATACCGATAGCTCTCAAATAAAAGATGCACGAATTTTTTCGCATGGAAATTTCGTGCAGTCGAAGTGACATGTGCCGGATATTATCCTGAAAGTAAAAAGCTCTGCTTCCGAATGCTTTTGAAAAAGATTTGTCTTGACGCGGAGCATTTTTCATTCGTCGTTCAATTTTTATCGAGAAAACACCAGCTTTGTTTGATTATTTGTTATAGATTAAGCGAGCCGTGTGTGAGTCATTTATAAATAATGGTGTCAAAAATAAATATTAACTTTGAATTAATTAGTCACCAGTGTAAATCCAATTTAAACGAAAGGTACAATAGCTTTTGAGACTTCAAACACAGATGGAAATATTGAAATCCTTAAACGCGAAAATAGAATTGTACATTTTAGTTGCTTAACAAGACATTAAATGGAATTATTAAAAATAATAAGAATGTATTATCCTCGCAAATATAAAAGAATGTACCCTAAAAAGTTCGTGGAGAGAAATACTCTAAAAGTAATTGCGCTATTCGCCGGCACGACAATACTCGGTACTCGCGTAATCGATAGCGTGCCTCCCTTCGAATAAGCAAATAAGCACATACCCGCAATTGAACGCGCGCACTCATCCATACGAGGGAGGTAGATAGTTCGAAAGTAACAAATCGAAAGCGGCGACGACAGCGCCGCCTGCGGTAGCGGCCGCGAAAACTGCAACGCGCAATTGAAAAAGTTTAATTACTTGAGAGGAAACGAGTGAGGGCAGAAGAGAGAACGGGGCTTAAATCACGCACGAGTTTAAGAAGGTCCAAGGCTAATGGTACGCCATGAACTCCGTCTACGTTTGCAATTTATCCTCGCCTTCGCGAGCGTCGCACTCGGCTCTTTGAAAAATATGACGAGGGAAGGACAAGTGCGTAGGCAACACCTATTTTATCGAGTACTTAACGTACGTATAATGAAAGTAGCCATTACGATATAGTAGGCTAAAGGGCTTTTTTTTCATTTTTAAAAATTCTCGGTACATTTTTAAAATAATCATTTAAAATTATTATATATACACTCAATAAGTTTAATATAAACCGATTTAAATTAAATACAAATTTTCGTTGATTAAATTAAATTAGAAAAGCGATGTTTAGCTCAGGGGGTAAGATACGTGCCTCGTTAGACGAACGTATTTTAGAGCGTGAGTTCAAATCCTCGCCAGTCTGGAATATTTATAGGCATTTTTCACAAAAATGTTGGCCGCATTTTTCGGTGACGGTAGTCTGATAGTTTTTCCAGGGCGATGCTGAAGAGATTCACATATTCTCCTCGTCGGTGGTGAACTTACGTGTCTCTGTACGATAGTTTGGTACAATTTTGGGAGGGTGAACAATTCGCTAGCTTTGGACTCTTTCATGGCTCAATCGGTTAAACGAATCACAAAATTTATTCAGATTTCGAATTTAGTGGCGCTAGGCTCTGTCGATCGAAATAAAAACCACTGCACTTCTTTATTGTCTTTTTATACCAAATCATACAGATGACCCCCCTCGCTGATTAGCAACGATTGAAGGAGGTTATTAAGAATTCGCTAACTTTAAAAGCGGAAATTGATCATAAAATTCTAACCGACTTAAAGTTCAAAGGTCAAAGATTCAACACAAATATAATAAAGTAACGGAACTACTATTCGATAACCTAATTTAGTGCTTTTAAAAATTTATTAAGTGGAAAAAACTAAGTATTCAAGAAATAATTCTCAATACTTATGTTATAGTTACGGAATAATCAGTAGCTGATCTAATTCTATTGCATCCACTTTCAACCTTTAAAATATGCTCTTTCAGCGTTTCATAAAAATACGAGCATCAATGACAAAGAAAATACCTAAATAAATACACTTATCAATGTTGTCAAAGGAACTACAAAGAGAAAAAGAGGAAAAGAAAAACGACATCCTCTCGAATACCTTCTCGAAAAAAAGAATTCGACGAAAGGAAACTACGCGGCACAAAGAAAAAACGAAACATGCTCCTCTCTTCCCTCTTCTTTCTTCATTCTGAACGATCTTTAAGGACAACGGACGAAGAACAATCAATTGAGAGTGAAAAAACTTGGGGAATTTAATTTTATGCTCCTTTAAAAAATCCAGTTTGTCCTCGGTGACCTAATACTCTCGGTTTTCTCACTCTTTTTCAAAACAGTTTCCCCTTTAGAAAGTCTTAGTCTCATTCATTTTTTCCTTGCCAGAAGAAAATTCGCGAAAGCACACGCTGTGCGCCCGGAATTTATGAAAAATCGATCTTCGAATATGCTCCGTATGCCCGGGCCAGGAATTTATACCTCCGGGATAAAAGTGGCAACATCCCCTTCCCCAAGATGGAATAACAAAATCGGCTGTTGGACTAGCGCCGCTTGTTTACTTCTCCCTCCCCCTCCCCCCTCTCTCTCTCTCTCTTCCGCAGCAGAACTTGATTTATCGCAATTTCATCCTGAGCGCGCCCAGCATTTCAACTTTTTTCTCTCGCTGCTTCTTTATTCTCCTCTTCTTTTTCACTCCCGCTTCTTTTTCATCTCGCGCGCAAGATACTATGGCCTAAAAAGCATTTAAAAGTCCAAGGTACGATGGATGTATAGAGCTTTTCTTATAAAAGAATGAAACGTACGTAATTTTGCTCGGCCGAGCTAACAAAGTCTCGGTACTCGGGTGCCGCTCGCGCGAGACAGGAACTCCAAGCCATTTCGCGCGCGCTTATGTTTTTGCAGATCCCTTTTTTTTACGCGCTAACTCGCTCTCCTCCAGACTACGCTCCTCCTGCGCTGAGACGGAGTAGCGGCAAAGTTAGCCCCTCGCTCCTTGCCAGCAAAGTTTTGTTTCGAGGCCCCCTTTTTCTCCCTCCTTCTTCCTCGGCTCCCACCGGTTTCTTTCTCTCGAAGCTCGGAGATTGCCGAAATCGGTTGGACTTTGCCAGTCGAGTCACGGCTCCGTCTTTCGCTCTCTTTCTCCAAGTTTTATGCGCGAGAAAAGCGCGTAGGCAAGAGGGAAGGGGCGGACGGAAGAGAGAAAAACAGGAATTGCTATAGTGGAAGACGCGAGGGAAAGGATAATAGATAACTTTATTATGCTTCGAGCTGGAATTCTCGCAAACGTGCTTAGATCTAAATAGTGGCAAGTTCTGTTTAAACGATAATTTTTCAGGATAAGAATCTTTTTTATAATAATTAAAATTGAATGCGCCTGACAGTAGGTTGACTGTTACTACTTAAAAAGAATATGCGACGGATGTTTATTACGCTTTTTTTTGTGCTAAGTTCTACAGAATTAAAAGAATTTAATTAAATGTAGCTAATGAGAACTATTCGCAGTGAAAATTAAATACGTAGAAAATCTACGAGGTTCCAAAAATAAACGAAAATTGCACTAAACAAGAAAGTAATTAAGGGGCTTTTTATTCATGCATGGACGAAAGCCATAAGAGTTTTTACATCTATACGAGGCAGAAAAACAGTTAAACTCTTGGGACAAGGCAAGAAAAGCAGAGAGAGAGAGAGAGAGAAAGCTAGTAAGTGAGAAGAAACAATACTAAAAGTTAGAATGGCCCGCGCACTCGAAATTCTCAGATCCATTCATTACGTTTCAATTAAGAGTGAGAATCACGCCGGGAAAACAGAGAGAGCGAAAGAGTGGATGAGCGTCCGGAAATAAGATAGAGGCGACGATAAGGCTGAGAAGTTACGTCTTTTACGGCCGATCTTCAAGATTATCAAATAACCTTGGGCACTTAAATGGATGACACTAACTATATATTCGGGGTCTCTACTGGTGCGGCTGCAAAAGGTGTAATGCTTGCGACAACTGCCGGAGGACTCAGATCGTTGTACGCATGAGTGCGTGCGAAACAGCGTTCACGACGCGCTTAATCGTGACTTTTGAAAATTACACTGCTTAGTGATTGTAAGGAGCTATTTTCCAAGTTAAAAAGTAAAAATATTTCAAATAGAATAACGACTAAAAAGGTATTTTGGCAAACGGTAATTCATTGCGAAGAGGAATATTGCTTTTTTTCCATGAGCTAAATATTACCTTATTATGGCAAAATAATTTTTGCGTGCAGAATATACTCATTCGACTTTAAAAATTCAATGTTAAAATAATAAAAAAATTTCTGAATTATCTTAATAAAAAAACAATCTATTTAAATGAAGAATTTCGCAAAAAGAAAATATAAGTTCAGTAAATTACTTCTATCCTTATTTTAACAAAAATTAGAAAAAACTAAAATTATTATTATTCATGAATAAGGCATACACAATTGCATAAATTTGCTCTCCATAGACGACTAGATTTTGAACTCGGAAAAGTGTTTCTACACGATGAAAATTCCTGCTCGAATACTTGCGGCGTATACTTTCCCCTCAAAATATTTAGAAAGTATAATCATACTTTCACATCAAGAACTTTAACACAAAGTGAAATACTTGCGCCCAAAGGCTCCCTCTTTCCCGCTCTTATTCGTCAATCACGAAACTTTCTTAAGCAAATATCGCGTATACGAAAGACTTAATGCTCTTGGAACTCGAGGCACATAAATCATGGACAAAGTGCACAAACATTCACCGCACTTGGAAAAATAGTGTTTCAAAGCTTATCGGTAGAACGGACGATTCGACATGACGAGAAAGAAACGGTGTGTGTGTGTGTGTGTGTGTGTGTGTGAATCCGTTACAAATTCTAGGAGAATTTACGATGCATTTGAAAAAAAATTTGATTCTGTACTAAAGTAAATTTCAGAAGACAAATGGAATAATTCAACTTTTTTGGCTGTAAGCGCAAAATTTTCATGTTTCTTGAATATATAGACTACACATACCTCAGAGTACCAAATAACTTTTATTTACCGTAGATTTTATTCGTATAATAAAAAAACTATGTATATCAAGGAAATATTTTCAAAATAAGAGGAATTTATGATAACAAATTCGACAATCGATTGTTATTAAACATTTGACAAGATCTCTTTGTATTTCACTGTTGTAAATGAGCTAAAACAAAACTTTGACGGCGTTGTTTTGGAACAACTGTCACTTTCCCAGAGAGATTAAATTTTTTATGATGTTGTCAAATCAATACATTTTTGACTTTCTCGTTTTCGGCTCGGGTGTCAATTTACATGAGCTATGAGCATGCCAATTCTTTCTCTCCCTAGGGGCGTAATATACTATTTTTATCCTGCAGTTCGTTGAAGTACGTAAGATGATTAATATAATCTTTAAGTAGTTAAAATACGAAATATCTAAAGACAAATAACTGTTGTATAACCCTCACAACTTCCAGGAAGCTTCCAGCCTATGCGAGATATTGAATGAAACCTTCCTGGAAGCTTCCGTACTGGCGCTTAATTAATTATCATTAGCACCAACTGATAAATTTCATTCACCAGCTAGGCAACAGATGAATTAATTCTCGAATGATACTTACACAGACTTCGTACCGGAAATTCTATGCATTAATAGAATGAGGTATTCGTGGAAGAGCACGTCGAAAGTTTGGTAGCTCTTCGCGCAGTAACGCAACGCTTAACTGTCCGGCAGCAAAATTAGTCTATTGACTGGCAAGTCCCGGCATAGGAAAGCTCTGCGCTACAAAGATAGACGTCCAAGCTGTTGATGAAGTAAATTTGCGAATGTCAGTGCGTTAATCAGTTTGCATCACTCTCGCGTACGTCTCGGCTAAATTTCCCACGCAGAGAATCAGCGAGAACTACTATGTTTATAGTGATAGCGAAGGATCAGAAATTTACATTCTTTATTTAGTTAAAAATTTTTATTTTTTAAAAACATCTTTTATGATTTTGGTAGATAAAAGTTTTAAACAACTTCAAAATATAACGGAAAAGATATAGAGAACTCTACGAAGAATCTACCACACTTTATTTTAGAAGCAACAAACGTTTCAGTATTACAAAATCCAATAATTTCCAATCCATGCTGCGGCATACCTGAATTTCTAAGTAATCCGAACAGCTTTACTATAATAACGAACACCGATAAATCATCGGCAGAGCTGTTATAGTCAGAAGATTTTCGTCGCATCCGTGAATTCCGCACCTCATATATCGTAAAAAAGCCCATTCAACTACTTCGTATAATGTCAGAGGGTGCTTAAACAAGTTTCTTTAGCTCCTCGCAGAAAATTCATCAAGTCCCGATGTGCAATCACTCGTTTTTTTTTTCAGTTGTGCGCGCATAAATCGATGACCCGCAATGCTGACTTGTGTCGTTTACACCGTTCCAGCGCCCAAGAGCTCTCTCTCTCTCTCTCACCCCAAACACGTTCCTTTTTACGGGCAAAGAGCATCCGTCCGCTGTTTCACGTTTATTCTTGTTTTTTGTTCCGTCGTTAATGCGCAGCTTTTATTGCCACGCACTGGCGTCCGCAACTTTTATGCGTCCGTTCGTTATTGTTCGACCGCTGGGGGATCCGCGGAGGGCGAAAATTGACGAGCAGCCTTTTTGGCGGCTCGATTTCAAGGAGCATCGAACAGGAACTATATCGATAGAGCCTGAAATTGTATACGGAGCTTTTCCGAGCAGAACGGACCCTGCGAGCAAGGAGCGCGGGTTTTAGGTACGAGAATATAACTGGCCGCAGCGGTATTCAGGTTTTTTTTTTTTTTTTTTGTCGCTTTTGCTTCAGTACGTATGCAGATTTTGCTCATACATCTTTTGTATTGGATAATCCGCAAAGCGCTGCCTGTGTGCATTCAGATTTTTCTTTATTATCGAAACGTTAACTGCGAGCAATGATTCAGAATATTGAATTTTTTCGAACAAAGATATTTTTATATTGTTAATTACGAACGTTTTTCAATTGCGTATTCCATTATTTTCGCTTGCTTTTTGGTAATTGGAAGGTAAAAATCTTAATTGAATTCTCTCTTGAATTTTGAAAGCAAGCTATCATGTCTGACTAGACTCGACTGTTTTTACTGATGCCACGCTGACATGAACAATTATTTATTCCTAGAATTTATTCATCTTATTTACTAATACAGTTTCCTTCGGTATCCTTCTCTTCTATTTTATAAATATAACTGGTGGGAATTCGGAAATCGTTATTTTAGTTTCAATTAAAACCAATTACTGCATCCTGAATTACAGAATTGGAATTATACAATAAAAATGGAAGCATTCGTGAAGCTAATCGAAAGGTTTATTTTATCTTCTATTTCTATAGCATTTAATATTTAAAATTATATGCAGCAGAATTCATAAACTTCTCTAAAAGACTTACGCAGAGACTAAAAATTTAATTTACTCGGGCAACTACAGAGAAAATAACCAGAATCTCAGCACGTGTGATCTCTTCCTCCTCGCGAAGCAGCTCTAATCTACATAATTAAAAAGTATGAGCAGCGTCGAGTTAATTTTCTTATCGCGCGGACACGAATTTCCCCTTCCCCGCTGCTTGCTCTCTCCTTCTTTCCACGTGTAATCCAGCCTCGTAACGCAACTAACGCCACGATTAAGCCATCCTCCCTCGGCACAGTGAAAAACTTGCTCCTCCGCGGCTTATAACCGACATAACTCGTCCGCGAGTAGCCCTATAAAAAGTGCAGCCGAAGAAGAAGAAGAAGAAGAAGAAGAAGAAGAAAGAGAGGGTGGGGGAGCGTAACAAGTTTACTGCCGGCGCGCGCGATCAAAACTCTCCTCCCGCTGCAAGGCTAACTTTTGCATACTAGATTCGTCTTATTACGTTCGCAGGGTCGGTTGCCGGCATAACAAGGTATATACACGCCGAGCAGCCTTGGTTTATATCGTTGCGCACCTGCGACTACGGCGCGCGTGTAAGCTCCTTAATTATTCTCGATCGCGAGCAATGTATACAAGTTTCTTATTCAAATGAACTTTTCGGAGCCCTAATCTGTTCTTGGCTTGACTTTTCTGTCATACTGCGGAGTGGATAAAAACTGTTTTTTTTTAAACTTTGCTATTAGATTTTTGATGTATTAACTATAACATTTTGGAGTTCGAAGCTTACACTTTATAAATAATTACCTATTGACCTATTTAAACCTGCTTACCCAAGTATGTATAATTTTCAATTTAAGTGCTGTCACAACATTGTAAACTCGATAATAACTTTCTATGCAACTTGGCTTGGAGAAGCTCTTTTGTAGAGTTACTTGCTGAAACATGAAATCTAGCAAGAAACAAAAAGTTAAAATCGCATTTTTCTCCGATTGCAAAACCTGGAATAATTTATTTTCCAAAGATAAAAATCTGCTTGCGGTAGCTCAAGTCCAAGCAAACGAAACTCTACGCTCGAAGCATCAAAAGTAGTTTTCCACCGGCACGTTAGCTGCAGCCGAAGACCCTGTCACTTTCTCTTTTTTCCTCCGTTATTAGAAAAATATTTGATATTTGAACCGACGAACATTCGATACAAAAGTGAAAAAGGATTAAGGTGGCAAAGTTCAGCGGCAATGCGGAGGAAGGGGCGGGATGGAAGAAGGAAATGGAAAGAAGGAGGTAAGGAGGGAGGGGGGGGGAGAGAGCTTTCATCGAAATTGCTCGTGCACGCCAAAGGCGAGGCGTCGTCGTCTGGAGGAGCCGATTGGATAAAAGAGGGAAGATCGAAGGCGAATTGTCGAAATTAAGAAAGCTGTCACTGGCCAGAACCGCCTCCATCCCTATATACCGTCGATTGCAGCAGAATCCAATACGTCCCGCGTAATATGACGTCGCGACTGGAGTCTGCGCACGTATAAAGCCGTGCGCGCGTGTCAGATGCGAGGCAGGTTTCTATCTTCTTTATGAAAGAAAATGATTTCCCATTAAGAAAACTTTAATTTCTCATTCTGGGAAAATCCCAACCGGATCTAGGTTTATTGGACGTAAACACTTTTTCCGCAAAGTTATTAAATACGTACAAGACTGGCGTTTTAATGAAAGCCAAATTCGATTAAGTACTCGCGCTGCGATCAGTTTTTTAAAAATTGCATTTTAGTATTTTGCAGGTATAGATTAATTTCAGGCTTTTAAATCATAAATTAAGAGAGGCAAAACGAAGTCTTTAGAGTTACTTTTTCACTTGAAAATACAGAGAGAAAAATATTTTATTAAAACATTTATTAAAATTAATTCCAACAAAATATGGTAATTCTTTTCATCTTACAAGTTTTCTTTTGCTTTACAAAAAAAAAAAAAAAAAACATTTGTAAAACATATAAACCTTGAGGCTCAATTGTTGCTGCAAATAGATGCCTCCTATATTGTTTATATTATGTATAAAGGCTTACAGTCCGTTTCTTCAAATAAATTTAAATAATAATTTTTAATGAACTGTTCGTTCGTGAACGTCCTTTTCGCTAGAGTAATTAAAGTACTACATTTTTAATTTAAATACAACAGGAATAAAAAAGTAAACGCTTTTAACTTTTTTGGAACTCATTGTATTTTTAAAATTTAGCCTCATCGTACTCCCTCGCCGAATTCAAAATAACATTTTTCATCGACTTAAAAAAGCTTTACATTTTCCGTTACTCGTATAATAAACTACTTTTTTAAAAAATAAACTCTAATTGTTTTAAAAACATCAGTTATAACTCCATTTAGAAAAGTGACTTCTTTGAACTCGGGCTCTTGATAGAAAGCACCTCGTAACGCATACCGCACTATGCAGGAAGTATATTC
This sequence comes from Ormyrus pomaceus, assembly GCA_900474385.1. Classification (NCBI taxonomy): domain Eukaryota; kingdom Metazoa; phylum Arthropoda; class Insecta; order Hymenoptera; family Ormyridae; genus Ormyrus; species Ormyrus pomaceus. The sequence goes on along the minus strand of UCOM01002833.1, from coordinate 7,739 downwards.
GAAAATCTAGTCACATACTCAGGACTCGACGAGCTTTAATAACAGACCAACGCAGGCAAGAGCGATGCTTACAAACAGACGCGAAGACATCTGGCGCCCCGCTCGCACACTCTTGATGCGGATACAGCGTAAGCAGGCAATGAAATTATAAAAGTTTGCGCCTTCCGTCGCCGCGGAAGGTAGCAGATGCACTGCAAACATAAAATTGACTTTTTAATGCCGGGTAATGCAATGCACTCCTCCGCGGGCGAGTTACAGCAACATCTTGGGAATGGAGTTTTTATTGTGCTCGAGCCGATGATCTCTGCGCCTCTCGAATGGAGAATTTCGTTTGGAGGATTGTAATATTGCATTCAACTGAATGATAGACTTATTAGCTTTGCGTAAACTTCTACGAGCCAAAATAGAATGTTTTTATTTGCTATAAATATTGTTCTACAAAGAATCTTATCGCTCGCTGCCAATGGTCAAAGTAATCGGTTTAATGAAATGAAAGAATTCCGTATTTTCCGGGAAGACCATTCATAGCACATTCGTTCGCCCATAAAACACGTTTCCTGAAACGAATGCAGCTATATACAGCGAGCTCCACATAAAAGCACCTACGTGCCGCTGAGAAGTGGAATCGAGCTCGGGTGTACTTTTATAATACTATACAACTTTAACGCCCGCGAACTCCCCCGTGAATTGCGCGCTAAACGGAAAATTAACGAACGGTCCCAGTCGAACTATACCAACTGCATCTGGTGTAGCCTCGAGGCCTAAAAATTTCCCTCGCCCTCATTCTTTACTTCCATCCACTTCTCCCGAGTTTTTGCAAAACCGGTCACGCAGTCCTCGGGAACTCGACGCGCGCGCCGAATAGTAATAAAGCAAAAATGCCTGGAGTCGAACCGCTCCCCGTCTCCCTAACTTTTTCATGAATCCCGCTAAGTGTACACTGCATATCGTACCCGCAGTCTAACGATTTATGTATTCTCCGAGGTGTAAATATTCTTTCATTGATCAAGGCTATCAGCAGTTTGAAGAAGAACTGGGAGGGATATTTACCTTTTTTTTTAATTGTTTTGCGAGCACCGCCGCGGGGTCGTTAAATAAAAAAAGGTTTAAGTTTTACTGCAAATGCTGCAGGGTCAGAATGCAGTAAAATGGAACTCAATTGAAATGTTCTTGCAAAGTTATTCAGTAAAATTAAATTAAAATTAAAACCGTTAATAATTGGGAAAATGATGGCCGAGTAATTTTCATAAACGTTCATTCAGTATGTTATAAATGCGCGAAATCAGTTTGCCTTTATTTTAGCCATAATCCCTGTGTCTCTTTCCCTCTCTATATTTCCACCGACTTAAAAAGAACCGCACTGGAGGCGGGAAGTTTTGCTCCAAGTTTTGCGCGATCGTTTCGCGTGCGGAAGAGCTTCAGAATTTTTCGTCGGAAAAGAAAAAACAAAAGGGCGAGAGTATCGAGGTAGAAATAAGAAGGTGGAAAATGAGATTGCTCACGCTCCGGTGGTAAATCGTCCTAATCCCGATGGAAGTTGAAAGACGAGTTTAACAGGGTACACAAACTCCGTGCTCGAGCGGTCGATTTAAGAAAATGCGCCGTTAAGGAAGTGACTTTTGCTGGAGGAGGCTTGATCCCCCTGCCTTAGCCCCGAAGCTACTTCATACGCGTATGTGCCCGGCTGCAGTTTCAGCCTCTGATTGGTGGTTTAATATTCAACGGCCGAAGGTTTAATATTCAGCGATCCGAGGAAGCGATCCTCTGCTCCCTGGGGGAGAACGTCGACTGTGCGCACCTACCCTCCCTGTCCTCTCTCTTTCTCTGTCCGTTTTTCTGCTTTTGACCAGGAGCTTTTAAATAGTCATTTCCGTGTCTCTCGCAACCTCGTTCGTCTTTACTCTCAGATGCGAATGAGTATTTGCTTTTCTTTGTTTTTATTGTCGATCCTTTTAAAAAAAAAACAATATTCTGTATTAGACAAAACAGTAAATACGTCAAAGCAGTAAAACAGTCAGAATTTTGAGAAATTACTGTACCAAAAATACAGAATACTATTGACTCATTTATAAACATTGAGAAAATAGAAAATATCATTGAGTCAGTTCATATTGCTGTCGATTCAATTTTGTGAGCACGTAGAGAGTTTAAGAACTTATTTAAAAAAATCTATTCTATTAAAACTGTATATTCATTTAGCATTCTCATAAATCGTAATGTTATTTATGATGCTACTAGAATTACTTTTGCGTTACAAATTCAATTTTTCGAAATTTATTCCTGATCTGACTTTCACAAGTCATTAATTTTATCGTATTTTCAATTTCAGGGATACGAATTGTAATTTTTATTTTATTTTCATATTTTTCACCTGAGTAGACATTTTCGAGAAGTTTTCTAGTTCACTGATGATAAATCTGTAGTTTAGAATATATAATTTTTAGACTATATTCCAGAAATTGAAGTTGATAAGAAAGTAATAAAACTTTTATGTTAAAAATCCTGTCGGAATAGTACTAGAATAAAAAAAATTATTATTTCCTTAATTTAATAAAATTTAAAATTGGTGCATTCACTTCCAAACTCATTTAACTCCCCCTCTAAGAACATCGATATTTTAAACTTATACTTTTTCCCTGCGATGATGCTGCGAAGATCGCACGCATATACGCACTTTGATATACTGAACAATTCGCATTTTGTTTTTTTCACATGTCTATTTTTTAAAGTAAAACTTTTAAAAGTAAAACTTTTTTTTACTGATGTTCTGAGTCGTATCGACTAAATCTTTTTCCATTTAGTTTTTCTTTTTTCCACTATACCAATATGTTCTTTGTGCAAACAAAAGAATACACCAAAAAATTCGAAAAATCAATTTCAGTTGGAAATTATTTGTTTGAAAATATATATTTTTTTTCAGTTCCGCATGCCCTCGGCACTACGGATTTTTTGCAGCCGATAGCAGCGGAAATAAGCAACCCATTCACTTCCGGAATTTATGATTTTTGTTTTTCCCTCTTTTTCTTTCTTCGTGTTTTTTGCAGCCCCGATGCAAGCCCCTCTCAAAGGCCCTATGAAGCATTTCTTTTACTTTCGCGCGAGTTCCATTAATCTTTTGGGAAATCTATAAATCGATACGAGCAGCTTAAGTCCTTTCTAATGGTTCCAACTTTCTGATATAGAAAACGTAATGTTCTCACATTTTTCTAGACTTACCTTTAGTCATTCCTTTTTAATGCCAAAAATTGAAACGTCTTATTGCTAGAATAATGGTTGACATAACTTTAAATAATGTTTGCATCGAAGCTATCCGTTAATATTTAAAAGAAGGATATAAAATAATGTAAATGTTTTATCAAATTTTCTACTGCATTTTCGTCGTGCCGATGGAATTTTTAAAACAATGAGAAAAGAATAACCTGGCTAAAAGGTCTAATTGGTTTCTGTTACAGTACCTCCAACATCAGTGAGAGTCATAGACGAAAGTACAAAGAAGACACTGGAAGACGGGCGCGTCTTGGGTCCGATAATCGAAGGATCTGCCATTACACTAAGATGCGAGAGTGGCAAAGGCAGGCCTGTGCCGACTGTGGAGTGGTACAACGCCGGGGTGAAACTTAAATGTAAGATTCTTAATTAACTCCAGTATCAGAGACCAATGTTAAGTAATCCTTCCGTCTCTTCGCTTACGATTCTTAATTGTTAATTGTATATATTACGTTGAAAGAAAGTTTCAAAATTTAATGTGAAATATATTTTTAATTTTTAAAATGAAAACTTTTAAGACCCTTTCAATTTTTATTCTAGTGATAAAATTGAGTTTCATAATGAATCTAAAATGAACCATCTTTGATTTTCAGCTGAAAATTCAACCGAGTTAGAGGAACATAACATCGGCACGGGAAGTAGTACACTTAATCTTGTCGTTGCACGTAAAGAATTAGGCGCCACTTTTACTTGCAAAGTTAGCAGTATAGCTCTCCAAGAGTCGCTGAAAATTGACATTAAATTAGACGTTCACGGTAAGTTTGGAATTGATCTCATACTCGTATTTTTCAACAATATACATATCATTAAAGCATTGAAATTGTTATATTTTTACGTTCATTTTACTTTTTTTTTTTAAACAAAGAAAAGTTTCGCATAGATAATGAAATTTCGATAACGGCTCCCTATTGAAAGTTTTTATTTAATAAAAGCAACTATTTGCTAAGGTATTTATTGAAGTTCTAAAAATGTCAATATCACATATTAATATAGGATATATGTTGAAACTCTAACCGTATACAATATACTTTTGTATTATAATATCTATTCATAATTTAATTGCTTCGATTTCAACATATCATTAACGCATTTTGAACAAAGATTTACTCTCCCAGTGATTGCTACCAATTTCTATACGTTGCAGGCGGCACGACGCCATTTCCGCCCTTCGCGTTATTCAAAACATATTTAATGAAAACTCGATGTCTCTTGCCCTCGGAAAGAGTCGGAGTTGCTCTAGGTATTCGGAGCCACGAACTCGTAAAGCAGCGATTCCCGAAAGATCCTGAAATACCGTGCACTTAAACGACGAAAAAATATGGAGAGCTTCTGAGAGGAGAGGATCTGTAATTTATACTGAGTACTTCTTAGGAGCGAGTAATGGGATCCACTTGTAGGAGGAGAACAGGACCAGCGCCGCTCTACCCTTTTGTCCCTAATGCCTTATATTGAAAAGATGGCAGTGGGCGCCTCCGCCTCCACACTGGCCGATGTCTTTTCCAAGGCCGTACAATAGCCCTCTAACACTTGTTACCGGACAGAGTTACATCCGGAACTACTCATTAATCCGAGATATCCGAAAACACGCACGACTTTCTCGACCTTCGGTGAGTTACTCGGGAAGACGGATGATTTCATCAATGAATTTGACTCCCTCAGACTTTGAAGTCCATTTATCGCGAGCCTCGTGAAATGGCTGTCGAAAGTCGTAATTCTGAATTCTACTCTTACGCGCCGCGAAATAGCCGAAGAAGATGAGAAAAACCCTCCATCGTCGAAGGAAGCCGGTGGGTTCACGCAATAACGGGGCAGTGAAATGTGCATGGCCGATCTCCCCTCTCACTCGTAACCATCCGGACGCACAGAGTTTTTCTATCGGCCGAAGCGCATTCTCTGATGTACTCGCACTTGTACGCACAGTTTCGCATATTTAGTTGGACAGAGAGCGAAAAGAATTCGACCGGCATATAATTCGTTGCGGTTAGTTTTATGTCAGAAATTACGTAAAGCCATTTTTTCTGTGAAAAATGTGAATTAAATAAACTAGTTTTCATTATACAACATTTTCAGGTTGCTTCAGATTATTTAAGCTTTCCTGAGCAAATTTAAGAAGTTCAACATAATTATTTTGTATATTTTTGTATTAATTATAAATATGAGCAAAAGACATATTCAGAGTCTTGTTCTAGTTCCAAAAAGAAAATAGATACGTGGAAAAGTAAGCCGGCGAAACTTAAAATCGAATGAAATAAAAGTCTTTTCGTGTTTGAAGTTATAGACGCGCTCTGCAGACCAAGTATTCGCAGATGGTGACCCAATCCGTTTCGCCAAGAACAGTAATTCCTTTTAGCTTTTGTACATGGACGGAATTTTCCAATAAAGATTAATGTAAATTTTTCAGGACAATTTTAATCATTTAAGTTAATAATTCAAAATTTTACGTACCCGATGAAAATCTTATATTACAGTAACCTTTTATTGTAGTTTAGATAATTTATTTTCGTTGCACTCCATATATATGTATTCTGTTAGAGGATTCCATGTATATATCAATAATGAATGGGTAAATTTCGTACGTACAGACGTGACTTCAATGTGGTTTGTGCCTGAATCTCACTTGGTTAATTTGAGGTACCAAGCCTTAAACGAACGAAAGCTTCGGGTATATATACTGGTAAACTTACCTATGTTTCTGAATCACGTTATATGTACTTGCTAATATTCCAAGAATAGGAGTTGATTGTTTAATTATTACATTAAATTTTTATTCTGCGAAAGTAAAAACGCAATAAACCTTAATCTAATTATGTACAGTAAATGCAAAATTTTCTTGAAATCAACAAGCTGGGCGATATTTGTCTACAACTTTACGACTACAAGTACGCTTGATATGTAGTAAGCAGTCAACAAAAACATTTTCAGATGAAGGTTCGATGAACTACTAAATACTTTTTAATTCTATTTACCAAATTTAATCAAACTGTGAAGGTATAATTACAACACAATGTTTAATTTATTTAGGATAATAGATATTCTATTCAATAAAAAGAGAGGAAAATTCTTAGAATGGAGTGCGGAAAGCTTCCAACAGGTACCCGCAAATAAGCAAACCAACCGTGAACCTCGACATCCAAACCGGCTCACAAAATTCAAAAGCTGCTCCAGCATCCCCATTAATTTGCTGCATGGCTAAACAGCTACATTAGCGGTAATTTAACGTTGCCTTGCTTAGATTCTCGTATACAAGGAAGGATAAACTCCTTCTCTTGCGCACATCCTCCTTCTTTCAGGCAAACAGACTTTGCATATTCAATTTTCCCCCTCGAGTTGCGCTCTATCATCTTTTAGATAACAGCTGAATATCACCGGCGGAATCAATCGAGTGTAAATATCTCCAAGCTTTTAATGACTATACCTAAGTTCAAGTGACTTTTACATTTCATTATTTAAAATCGCGAACGTTCGTCTCTTTCATTCTTCGTCTTCATCAATGCCGGCCGAACAATTCGGATCTGCGCCAGCGCTGTGGTCGTCCTACAACCGCGGTACGGCGGGGTTCGCTGACCTATAGAAAGAGCAATATATATATACTTGTTAGAATACAATCAAACTATTCAGAAACGAAAGCGGGCTAGAATTCGTGGGCCTTTCCACTGATTTTCCAATTGCTTTAATAGAACTGCAAAGCGGCGAGAAAAATGCTAAAATATTTCCCCTGAAATAGTTGTATTAGTTCACTTCTTTTGATGCGGAAACTGAGTTTGTCAATTAATTCAGGGTGTCGAGATAATTCAAAATCTAGTTACTTCGTTTTCTTTTCCAAAATATATATCCATACTGTCAGAAAAATAGAAATGTTTTATAATAGTTACTAGCACCATCCAAGCGCGCTAAATATTTTCTATGTTGGACTAAGGTGAACAAAATACCAATAATAGGTTTACTTTTATCTAGATTATTATCCTCTCTTAAAAAAGAGATGGCCGAATATTGTTGTGAAGTTGTGAAGCCTCTGAAACAGCGACGTGATTGGTTCGCCGATTTTGAATTTTATAGATACAGATAGTAGACTATTTCAGACCGTGAATTTATATAAAAAATTACGCGTGTAACCTCAAAAACAGAATATAGTACGCGCGAAGCGTTGGATTTTGCTAGTATATTATATTTGTAATGTAATTTAAGGCATCTTTTGTTCCTTTAAGTTTAACAAATCCAAATTGTGGTTCTGATATTAGCTTACATTTATGCATAAAATTGTATAGCCTATTATGTACAATGTTCTCAAGAATCTTCGCAATATTTGATATCAGAGATATTGGCCTGTAATTAGATATCTATAAAAAAATTAACTTTGAACCAAAGTAAAAAGTTAGGCGAGTTTGATGTATTCTGTATTACCAATGATGTCAATCACATAGTAAAAATATAGTTTAAATATATAAATATTTCAATAACAGCAACTGCAAAAT
>UCOM01002832.1:0-22427 GCA_900474385.1 Ormyrus pomaceus | reverse complement strand
TCGCTACTATAACTATATTTATATTTCTCGTTCGCGCATGCGCCGTACGCGTACACAGACAGGCAGGTTATGTGTGCGTGAACAGTCATTCCCAAAATTTCTTACGGAATCAGAGAGGTGGGGAGTATAACAAAAGCAGTACTATCAGAGCTATACTTTTCATGTGTAATGTAGCACGATAACCCCCTTAACGCAGTTCCGTCGGCGAAAAAAAGTGTGCGGAAGAGAGAGAGAGAGAGAGAGAGAGAGCGATATCGGACGCGGAGGTGCAAAGAGCGCGGCGCGGGAGTGCAAGTTTTGCGTGGGCGAACGAGCGTGGAAAGGGAGGGTCGGTGCTTCGCGTCTCGCCGACTCCGAGGTGGCGAGCGACCAACACAGATTCAGCCGAGCCCCGAACGAGTCTACTAATTAAGTTTCAAAATTACTTCATCCGGGCGACTCTCCGGGAGACTCGGCTCGATTTTCGCTCGCTCGCTCCTCGTTTTGTTATAGTTTGTTGCAGTCGGCTTTCGTCCTCGCGGAGAGTCGCGACAGAGCTTTACGTTATGTCTATCGGCCCTTTTCCCGTTCTTTCGTTTGGATAATTTCGAAAGTTTCGACTTCCAGCCCCTCCTCCGATTCGGATTACATTTAATTGCCTCGTTCGTTAATTATTGCTTTATGCGCGCGAGCCTGGATTTAATTAACGGCTCTGACGTCAGCAAGACGACAAAACCTTGTTGTGCGCGCCGCTGTCTTTTGTTTGGCGTGGAAATGAGGAAAACGAGACTGCGTTTTGGTTGCTTTAAAAAAAAAAAGAACAAAACGTATAAATAACAATTCTTATTTTTAACAGTAATGAGATTACAAGTGTACAGAGTTATCAATTGAATGTACAATTGAATGATGAAGCGATCTAGTTATAAACTTACTTGCTAGATATATATATATATATATACGTTTTCGCGCGTGTAAAAAGGTGCAATCAGGCCGTGGAATTAAGGCACTTGGCGCGCGCGGCTGCTCAATCAATCGGACTAAACAACAGAGTAGAAAGAAACAGTATCCTTTTTTCAGCGAGATCGATCGATTTCGCTGACTGCCCCATTAATCGCCGAGTCTTATTTACATTTCAGCGCGCGGGGAAAAATTATAGCGCGACATGATTTTCATCGCCGCAGAAATCGAATAAAAGTCGCGGGGCAGCCGGTTTCCGCGCTAAAAAAAAAACAAACAAAAAAAAAAGAAAATTTCGATCCTTAACGGGGCGCGAGTATTCGCTGCGGGGAATACTCGGGCGTAAATCACAGCTGAGAGCAAAGACACGGAACTGTTCTCGCGGGCGTCATCCCCTCCAGAGGCTCTTCTCGGTGACGAAGCGCACGATCAGCGACAGAGCCATGAGGAAAACTATCACCGTCGCGGCGATCAGGATTGCGCCGTACTCTGAAAAATAAAACGAGGAGTTTTAATGAGCAGGAAAATTTGCGTCTCAAGGATTCGAGTGCTTTGAGTGATATTTGCGGTCGGTTTTTAAGGTACTTTTTCCTTGTTGTTGTTATTCATCTACTTTATAATTATTATAATTATATTGACTTTCGTATATGTTATAAATAAAATTTCATGCCTGAAGGTAACATTCTTTTCTTTTCCTTTGAACGGCTTTTTATGCTCCAATTTATTGGGATTCAAAACAAGATTGACTTATAAATCAGTCAATCATAAACTTATCAGTTTAAATTTTTAATTGGACAGCAATCAGAAACTTCTAGGTATCAATCAACTCTACAACTAACTATATATATATATATCTTGAGAAAAAAAAATTAAATGCTATAAGAAGACGAAACAATTTTCTGCTAATATTTCCTTGCTCGATACGATTCAAAGAAAAAAAAGGTAACGATGCACGCTGAATTTCAAATGTTTATTTTTTATACAATGAAATAAATTATACGTGATCAGCTTCTGCAATTCTTCGTTTATGCATATACTCAATCATTAATTCAAGCTCTTGGCATCGCGATCGGCAATCAGTTTATGAAATTTCGAACGAGCCTTATTAAATTTGTTCCAAATCGCCGACGCTAAAAATAAACATTGCAAACGGTACAATAATTCCAAACTCACTTCTCGCGGATCCGGAGGACGACTTAACAACGGGCCCAGCCTCGGGCACGATCCTCGGAACTGGCTGCTGGGGGCACATCCTCACGGCGGCGGCGTACCTCGGCGGCTCGATCTTGAAGATCCCGTAGCTGGTCAGCGGAATCGAGACCAGCGGCCTCGCGATCGACCTCCCAGGCCCGCCGGACGCTCCCTCCTCGTACGGGAGCCTCGGGAAGGCGTAGGACGCCGACCAGTCCGGCGGCCTCGACTGATCCGCCGAGGCGCCGACGAGCGAGGCGTAAGGCGGCGGGTCGTCCTCGACCCAGCCGCCGTACGACGAGCAGGAGACGTGGCTGCTGCTGCAGCTGCAACGAGGCGCGACCTCAGCCGTCGAGCTCGAGGTGACCGCTGCGGTATTCGCCGCGGTGGCTGCTGGACTGGTTTCTGCAGGCTGTTGTTCCTGGACCGGCGGCGAGGCCAACCGGTCCGCTGAACTTCCTTCGAAGGAAAAGCCGATTGCGTTAGGTGGTCTATGGAGGAAGTGAGATTGGGGAGTCGGGTGAATACTTGGGCGATGCGGGCTTATGCAGGCACACGTTAAATGGAGGATGAAGATGATCGGTTTTAGGAGATTTTTATATCCGTTGGGCATTCGCAAACTTTTTTGACTCTACTATCATGTGCTCTAAATAAATTTAAGGGAATGAGATGCTATTTTATTCTAATATCAAAAGTTCCATTTGAGAAATATAAAGTCTCCAAGAAATATAAATTAATTAATTTTTATGAATTTTTATAGTAAACATAATTTGTTGTACTATTTGCTTTCTTAAGAATTTTTTGAACTGTATAAATCGCATTAAAAACCTATTGTAACTGTTGGAAATGCAATTATCCCTTTATTCATTAAAATTAGTAAAAACAATGTTGCGCCAACGTTTGACGCTTTTAATATACTGTTTCTCATAAGGAATAAAATTACACTTTGCCACGCGTTATTCCGCCAGTTATTTTACAACTTCGCAAAAAGCATTTATATTACGTAAAAAGGGAAAAAGTGAAAAATCAAAGTCCGGCGCACATATATTTCATCTGAAAATATTTCCCCCGGCAGCTCGCGCAACGCAAAAACATCAAAATATTGCAATTTATCATTTTCCGCTCCGCTCTAAATTTACAATGAAACAAAGGCCAAAAAAAGCAGTAAAATCGCATTCCCCGATTCGGAGCAGAAATCACAACGGCGGACCGGTATCGCATTAAAATAAACGTCTTGTCGCGTTCACCTGTCGCCGCTTACGGCACTCGCCGCCTTTTCTACGTGCTTTCACATTACGTGATGGCTCTCGGCGAATTACATAATGCAGGTGTAACCCGTACACGTCACCCTGCCTTTGATCGTAAACTCTTTTCGTTCCTTTTTTTTTTATGCGTTTTTAATACAGGCACTTTGCCGGCGCCCGCCTCTTTTTTTTTTTCTTTTTCTTTTTCTTCCTTTTTTCTTTTTCCGTAAAACGCGCATGCGACTTTCACCGGCGCAACCGCGGCGGTCGCTCGTCGGGCACGGAGCGTTTTAAACGAATAAAGCCGCACGCGTAAATTCTGCTGAAAAGCTCGCCTCCTTCGGCGAACAGCTTTATTTATTTACGCCGACCTCTCGCGGCAGTCGTCGCAAAGTGGCTGCGGAGAGTGAAATTTTTTTTTTTAGCGGCGAGAATTGTCCCGATATACGTATAAAAATCGACGGCGGTTTCCTTATGTAAGGCGAGGAGTTCGAAGGAAGGAAACTCGTTAGGTTTCATTAGTAATTATTTAGTCAGGCTTTTTGTAGCTGACAGATTTTCTATATATAAGAAAGAAAGACGCGATGGCGTGTGTGAAATTATACTTCAGGCAGGTGTAATTAGTGACTTTACAAAGCTGCTCATTTTCCTGGATCGGAGAAAAAATGTTTTAATCTGCATCGATAACTCATTCATATAACGCGCGGGTTTCTTTCGCGAGGAGAATTCGCCCGGAGAATTGTGTTGTTGTTCGATAAATTTCAATGGCGCAACGTCGATCGAGTTCTCTTGACATTCAAATAAACGATAGCCGATGAGAAATACAATGTTTATACTTTTAATCAGAAAAACATTCTGTCGATACGGAAACTGTTTTCGGAATCTGCGAGCGTCTTCGTGAAAAAAAAAAACATGTTTAAAAACATGTTTCTAAATATAGAAATGAGATTAAGATTGGTGTAAAAAAAAGTTATGAACGATGATTGGAGGATTCTGTATCCTGTTATTTCGATTGGCACTAAAAGTGCAATGATAAACGATCGGGTGTTCTTGCGCATCGTAAAAAACAAACTGAATTGATAATTAAAATTTTATTCTTATTAGTTTCTGATAAAAAAGTGCACGTTTTCCGAACTTTTTCTTCTACATACGTAAATGTATTTTTATCGTATACAAACTCGACGGAATTGCAAGTAATTTTGTTCACGTGAATAACGTTTTGCAAGGTCGGGCACTGATAAATAAAAATGTCTATAAATAAACGCCGTAATGCAGGGTTTACGTTTTCGCGTTAAATTGACAGGTGGCGGAGGTTTTAATGTCGTTACCAAACGATGTCACAATACTGAAAGTCGGCTCGTCAAACCGTGACCGTAGACATCAAAATACTTCCGCATTTAGGACATAATTGAGTAAAGCGTTGCTTCATTTCTAAGTGCGAAGACAGTTAGCCGCGTTAATTACTGTCTGTGCGCAGTGGTTCTAAAAATCACAAAAGATGAAGTAATTTGAAGTACACTCGAAGAATATCTTTAGATTCAGTAATGTTCGGCAAGCACTATTTAAAAATGTCTTTGTGGACTCGGTTCATAAATAACATTTTAATATATTCATTTGCTAAAAACTGATTATTAAACTCTATCTTGTCATTATCTAAGAACAAGTCGATAAAGCAGTAAAGCAGAGGTTGTTCGGAATCAATGCAAGATCGTCTGCGTAACAATCTAATTTGAGAACCGACGGCCAAGAGTGAAACATCCAGCAGCAGCAAAAGTCAATGTCAATCCTCTCGTTAAAAAAGTTTCGCAACGACATCCAACATCGTCTCCTCTCCCTATTCGCTATTATTCTCCAGCCCCTCGAGCGCGCAAAACCGTCCCGCAAAGTACTCATCCACCGGGCGAACTTCGTAGATTTAAATCGAAAAACCTTTCACTGGACCGAACTCGAAGAAAAAAAGCACCTCTCGCACATCACAAAAACCACCTGGCGAAAGCACGCATGCAGGAACCACCAAAGCAGAGAGAGAGAGAGAGAGAGAGAGAGAGAGAGAGAGTCCGGGATCTTCCACCCCCCCAGAAAACTGGCCGTTATATTAAAAGTACCTCCTTCGGTGCTGTTCCACATGTGTGTCCATTCCACGCACGACTGGCGACTGCGGGGAAACCAACTATTGCCGAGGCTCGCTCACTCGCTCTCGGCTCCGTGACCTGACTCTCCTCTCTTTCGACGTCCGTCGCCGAAGCAAAGCCAGAGAGAGAGAGAGAGAGAGAGAGAGAGAGAAGGTTCTCGTGTAGTTAAAACGTGCGTACGCGCAGGCAAAAGTAAACAGCGAGGAGGAGGCGGTGAATGTGTAAGTGCGAGAGCGCCTTCTTTTTTCGTTCGCCGCTGTCCTTGCCGATCATCGTTTTATGCGTCTCGAGATCCGGATTCAGAGGCCGAACTCTGTTTGTTTGGCTTTTTTCCGACGAGCTGCACCGCGGGGATACATTTGTTTTGGGTTTTTCTTCGCGCATTGGAAATGCGGAGGAGCGGTAATTGCCGGAGACGTCTGAAAAATGATGCTGGATAGTCGATGATATTCTAGTTTAGAATGCTAACAGTTTCAGAGGATTCTTTGGGTTTACTTATAGGTTTAGCAGAGATCAAAGAGTGGCATTGAGAGAAAGAGAAAATGAGTTATGTAATCGGATGTTTTGTCGTAAGATGAGTTAGTCAGACGTATTTGAAAATGTGTATTTAAAGATACTTTCGATTTTCTTTGTGTGACTGCTTATTACAAAATAGGTGCTATGTTTTTTAATAATTAGTATATACTGATTAAATAATAAAAGACATTTTTCGAATAAGTTGTTGAGCTAAATCCTTAATTCTGATATAAAATCAATTCATGGGTTTCTAGTTCTTCAACATCACTCTAAAAAGACCAAAAAAGTAAAAAATTGAATACGTAACTTTATGTAATCATGATTAGTGGATATTGTCAGACGTCAAACTATTATAGTTGATTGGTTTACGTTTTTCAATCAAAGATAATAATAATGATCAAATTTTACAAAAATGTCTAAGTTAATAATAAATGTACTCTTTTTTCTATAATAAATAAAAGTTGGCTAAACAATTTACAAAGAAAAATTATCGAGATTAGCGGTTAAATTAATAATAGACACATTTTCTTTCAAGAGTTTGAAATTATAATGGACACAATCTTACGTTAAAGTGAAAGTGAAAAAGATCTGAAGATAAATACTGCCATTATATAATTTTCATAATAGCATATATTTTTATAAATTCTTTGTCTAAAATTTATCTCGTAAAGTAAATTATTTATTACTAATAAGGAATACAAATATGGGTAATGGATAAATTTTAATTAAAATTTCTTTTTAAAAGACGAATAGATAAAAACGTAATCAGACTTTTAACGATAAGAAAATTTATCTTTTGAGTGCCGACCAAATACAGCAGTAAAATAAAAAATTGATGAGTATCAAATTTGACATTGAAAACTGTCACTATTCTTGCACATTACCCGTTCAATTACAAAGATTAATTGATTACTTAAATCTGTCTCTATTTTATCTTGACGAGTTTCCTAGTTTAGTCTACATTTCTTATCGCAAGTAATAGAATATTTCATTTCATAAAATCATAATTTTCTATACTACCAGATTTTTGATTTAAAAAGAGCAAATCCTAAATTAAGATTCGACTAAAAAACGTTCCGTCAACATTTTAACCACCCAACGTAACATCTGACTCGCCCAAAGAACTTTCGAGAATCGCTCGGAAGCCTCTTAAACCTCCGGTACCCCGGTCTCGGCAAGCTATATCTTTCATTTTCATTAAAAAGCCATTCCGCGCCAGGTCGGGCACGGAAAAGGCGCGATAATCCAAAACCGAAAGCTCGTACGTCGCTCGAAATCATTAATCCGCGCTCAAGCAGTCGCGACGCGTAGCTCGGTTATTGTCGATACGAACTCTAGCACTCGACTCGGAATGCCAAGTGCATCGGCGCGCTCTGTTTTCCAGCTCGTTCGCGCGCTTTCGGTCCCACAAGTTCGCGTGCGCGCGAGATGAGCGGCTCTCCCTCCCTCTCTCTCTCTCTCTCTCTCTCTCGCTGATGCGCGCGACCGCCCGGAATTATCGTCTGGCGCATTCGAGATTCGAAATTCTCTTTGTGCGTTCTTTGCTAATTATTCGCCGCTTGTTTTTCGGAGGATGCTGCGCGATGAGGCGCGGAAAAAAACTTGCGGGATGAGAGTATGCGGTTTGATAGGCTGAGTCGTGCGATTGTTTTCATTTTTGACGAATTTTTCGATTGGTCAGGTATTGATATTGCATGAAGCTCGATTTATTTTTCTTGTTAATTAACTGAAAGTCATTATATAATGTATAATAAAAAATTCGTATTAGATGTTTCAGTGTAGAAAAAGCACACGTATCGTAATCATTTTATTGAATTATTTTTTAGCCAATTTATATCTTCGTACTGCTTCATTATCTTCATTTTTCGGAAAATGATTTAAACGTACCATATACTTAATTTGTAATGCTTCAATCAAATTTATTACTTTCCAGTAACTTGTCATGTTTGTTTAAAGCATATTTAAACTAACAAGAAGACTTTGTGATAAGTATAAACTTACTATATTATGTAAAAAAAAAAGAAAAAAGTTAAGATAAATGCAGCAATGCAGTTTCGATAAAATTATATTTTTAGTTACAATATTATCGTCCCTATTTCTCAAAGAATGATTAATGCACTATCATTTTTCGGAACGTTTACAAAGTTATTACAAAACATTTCATCACTATACCAAATATACTACATTTTACGATTGATTTTAACCCTTTTTCAATAAAACCCCAAAAAAGATTGTAAATCCCGCTGCTGCAAGCACTCTGACCCGAGGCTTTCAACGGCCGGCCGGCCTTAACCCCCGGAAGAAAACTCGAAATCGCGAACGAGCAATTAGAACTAAGCCAAAAATAGCAGCCTCGTCCATAAAGATAAAAGACGGCCGAGAGCGAAGAAGGATCAAATAGCGCGTCGCGCGCGGCATTTTCCTTCATCGGCCCCCCGGCGGCGGCTCGGCTCTCGCAACAAAGGCCCTTACCTCGCTCGCGTGTAAACCTAAATCCGCGGCTGGCTAAGCTGCAGGCCGGGCGGGGGGCCTCGGTGTGCGGGAGCTTTAAAGCGCCCCGGCAGTATAGGGGAACGCACTTTGGAGGAATGGCAGTCGTAAAGGTGGAAATATACGCCCAAGGTGCCAGAGAGAGAGGCTGCCGCCGCGGCCCGTATATGGACCGTACGTGTGTGTACAAAAGCGCAGCCTCAGCCGATAAGTCCGAGGCCCCTGCGCACGCACGCACGCACGCACGGAGCCCCGGAGATACGGGGCTGTAAAAGTATGACGCCGAGGCCTCCTCTCCCCGCATATAAGGCGATAAAAGCTCGCAAGCGCGAGAGAGCGGAAGAGCCACTAAAAACTCGAACCGAATGGCGGACTATGCTCGCTTAAAGGGGGGGGAATCGCCTACCGAGGAAGGGGGAAGCGCACCGATCCGGACTCGGAGAAGCGATGATGATTGCCCTTTGAGAGTTCGAAGCGACGCCGAGCGAGATTACGCCCGAGATCAAAGGATTACTTTCTTCGCCCCGCGGGGATGGGGGTTCGGCTTCGCTGGCTAACAATCACTTTTATTAAGTGCGAAGCTGGATATACACTTTTCGAACTGACTGCGCTTCGGCTCCTGGGTACACTGCTGGTTTTCAATCGCTTCGGGAAAAAGGCGACTTGAGTAGATACGTGCCGAGTGAGGTAAGACACCGTTTTTATGCTAAAGTCAGAAGAGAGTGTTAAATAATACACGAAACAACTTGGAAAAGCAGTAGCCGACTCGAGCAAACACTCGAGCGAACACTTTGCCTCGATGTTTCATTCGCGCAGCTTAAAATTCTGAGAAATTATAACAACGCCAAGCAGGATCTTAATTATTTTCGTACGAAACAAAGTAAATTATATTCTTCGGGCAAAAAGGCAGGCAGCGAATAAAGACGAATAACTCGGGGGATATTTCAAATTCCAAAAACAAACGCAATCCAAGATACTTGTATTAGTTGTTTCACTCACACGCACTTCCTTACTGCAGAGCCACCGGAGCCAAGGCGATTCCCGACGAAATAATTGAAAAACTTTCCGCCCCGCGCTCCGGGAAACTCAACGGAATTCATCAGCTGCAGCCCTCTTACCTCGAGGCCCCGTTTCGAAAATTTCGCCTTTGCCGCCGCGTCACTTTTCCCCCTCCGCCGGGCGTCCCTCTTCTTTCCCGCGCGCCAAAGTCATCCGCGCGCGTCGCCGTCGCAGCTTTGCCGGCGCTGGGAAATATTGCAAAGGCTCCGTCGCCCGTCGGCGTATCGAACCGGAAGCGAGAGCCAAAGTTCGCTTGCTCCTTTTATATTGGAGGAGCTGAAAATTAACGACGCGGCCGCATAGAATAATATTGTGCGAGCATTGAGCGTTCTCGCACGCGAAGTGTAATTATCGCGGGACAAAGAGTTCCTTGAATGCGCGACCGGCTCTTAATTGTTCCGGCGCTCGCTCGCCTCCCGTGTCCTTTGCCGCCTCGCGCGACGCGCTGGACGAAGGCTGGGTTGTATTTTTTTTTTGCGGGAAAGTAAGTCTTGATTGAGGGAGGTTGATGGCATAAAGAATTTTTTGCGTCATGGGTGGGAAAGGCAACGATGTCGGTACGGACAAGCGGTCTAATGCGGGTGATAATGTGAAATAGAGTTGAAGATGGAAATACCAGTGGTTTTATCATATTTTAGTTAAATATTTTATTAAATTTATCGATAATTTATTGCCGAATTTCATATTATAAGCTTATTTGATCAGTAAATTTTTTGTGAACAGTATTTTAACAAAAAATTTACATTCTGAATATTATTAATTTTTAAATGTACAAAAAATGTTTACAAAAAGTTAATGGTCACTGCCTTTCGTCGCAGTGATTACTCAAGGAGGTAACGGATTTGCAAGTATCTCTTTAAGGAGAGATGTTATTAATTCAGCGCGATTGAATCTTCCATTGCGCAGAGTTACTTTATTTTTAACAACACCGAATAAATTATCTCTGCTATCTGAATTACGTCACCAGCATACATCAATAGCGAATTTTCATCCTTAACGTCGACAAGAAAACATCATCCTCTAAAAGTTTAATACGGGCCAAAACAAAGCACATTTTTTAATCGTCTGAGCGTTTATTTATTAAGATTTTTTTCAACGGCTGCAAGTGATAATTTTGTAGCTAATGAAATCAAGCACTTTTAAGGCCGAGTATTTGAATTTGTGTTTAATAATACATTTAAATTTATGCGCTAGAAACACTTGACATTTCTGGGCAGATCAAAGGATTACACACGGTTACTTTAAAAAATGTTGTACAAACATCGCAATTTACCCTTCGCGCCTGAAAAATTGAAGCTCTTTCGCAGTCATTAATGTCCCCGCGTCATAAGCCGGCACTATCAGTGCAGCCCTTTACAAAGTGACTGCGAGTAAAAGTAGGTAATACTCGGTACCATCGGTTTGCGGAGCAATTTAAAAGTCCATTTATTTCCGGATAACGTCGCGAATGCCCGCGGTGTGCCTTAAACCTCCTAGCCAAGGTGTCGAGCAGGAGAGCAGAGTTATTCTTCTGTACTTTTGTGAATCTTGATGCCGGAAAAATTTGTGAGAAGTGTTATTATCTGCAATAAGTATGAAATAGAACGAATTTGATGGATCATCTGTGATTTATGGTAATAAGCTCAATATTTGGATGAGAATACAATTAACTGCATGAATTTCATTCGAATCTCATCATCGCTGCACATTACTAGATAGAGCTTTTGATGAAGTAACAAATAATTTATGCATCAAAGCTTCTCTGTCTTTGGAAACTGTCTTTGGAAATTAATGATTTATTATAAAGTAGTTACATCATCGATCGGTATTTGACAAAATGTATGTTAAAGTACGTTTATTCGTTTGAAACGAGCAAAAGTGACATGTTAAGGAAAATGTTGTAAATCAATAACGATAAAATAACAGGTTTTTATTCAAATCCTGAAAATCCGAATAAAAACCACGAACTTGTTATTGAAAAAGAATCATGAAATAAAAAATGAAGATAGACGAATGCCTCGTGTAAGTTGAAATCTGCATTATTTTAATAAACAATTTTATTTCGGAAAGATTATTTCAGTGTTACTATTGTAGGAATTAACTGAACGTTAACTGAACGTAAACGAATTAATTATAGTAGGATAGGATGTAAACGCTCAGATTTATGAAAATTCAGTAATATGGGATTAAACTCGACTTCCCTTTTTCCGTAAGTACATAAAAACTGCGAGCTACGTTTTTATCATTCCGAGATGCCATTAGGAACTTCTCCAAAACAGATTTAATCAGGTTGATCCCCGTAAAAGCGGAACAGAGAAATAAAAAAATCTGACCTTGATGCTCGGAGTTATAAAACTTTAATAATTTATTTTAACGCCACATTCAAATTATAAATTGCATTATTAAAAATAATCTTTGACGAGTTATTATTAATTACATTGAAGCATTATGTATAATAACATTTATGCAAATTTTGATAAAATATTAAACTTGCTCTATTTTCGCGTAACGGGAATATTTGCAAATGCCTCATCTAAATAAATTTTTAATGAATATTATAAGATACATATTAAATAATATTGAAAAATGGATAAAGTTTATTAATTTACATTAAAATCTTCGATTTAATAAAAAAAAGTATTAAAAAAAAAAAAAAAAACGAAAATGCACGCACCAGTCGAACCGTCGCACTCCTCCGCAATCCATTTAGATTAAATCAAATTAATTCCTCTAAAAGGACATCCATACGCCGGGCAGCGGGGCAAAAAAGCATCAGCAGCAGCAGCAGCAGCAGCAGCAGCAGCTCGCGAGCTGCACGAGAGTCGAGTTCCCGGCTTGGCGGGAGCTCTCGGGCCGCGCTGCAGCGACCTTTACCAAAATTGAAAATTCGGGGCGAAAACACTTTGTCGCTCTTAGCTTTCTTTATTGTTATTTCGAAGCCGCACGGACGCGCGCACACAGTCCCCGGGGTGTCGCCCAGTTGGCGCCGCGGCGCATCGATTGCACACAGTTGGCGCCGACTCATTTTTCCTCCCCCTCCCGTGCATTTTTGGCACAGGAAGTCGTCCGCGGCGTTGCACCGCGAGAGGAAAAATCTCCCTCTCTCTCTCTCTCTCTCTCTCTCTCTCGCTCCCTCCGACGACGACGGCAACTTTGGCGAAGCCGGACTTTAAATCGCGGCGCGCCCCTCGATTCGGCATTAGCGCGGCCTGTATATTTTATAGAGAACGAGCACGGAGGCGGACGTACGAGCGCGCCTTTGCAGTTTAGAGCAAAGACCGGCTGTAAACAATGGGAATGGAGTCGAGGTGGCCGCGATATTGCGAGCGAAAGAGGTGCTGGGAAATTCGAAATATCGCGGCGCGATCGATTGCCGATGGGATCTCGGATGTGGGGCGAGAGATTTTCAAAAATTCTGCGAGTTTATTACAATTTTGTTTATTTGTCATCGTGAATTCGCTTTCGTTTTCGGAGATTGAGTGTTATTACGTTGATACGCGTATATTTTAATAGGGTTATTTAATTAATTCGGCTGCTTTCCATCGTGTAACTCCTTCCATTTCCGTTATTAGCAAATTACTTTCGCTTTTGTCGGCAGGTGGGCTTACTCTGGCGACAAATTTTAAAAGGTTCTACCTTGTGTGAGTCAGCGTCGTTAAATGGTGACCTAAAAGAGAAGAGGCCCGAAAAAAGAGAAAGTACGGATCATCGTAATAACCAGTTTGACATTCCGTCTCGGAATCCGTGCAGTAAGTGGGTGACGTAACGTTCTTCGTTCGTTATCTCAATTTGCATTACGTCAGTTGCAAAATTAACAATAATTTTTGCGATACGTTTATCGTTATACTAATAAACGGAGCAAGTGCACGAAGGAATTTATGGTTTTAAAACGGAAGATAAATCATTACTTGCTATAATTAATTAGAATACGACTTTTAACTAGAAAATTTTTATATGGTTCTATAATTAATGCATAAGAATCTGATTATAGCAATGGCTGTTGCAGTATAAAAGTATATAGATTGAATAGTTATGTATTTAAAGAAAGCATAAAATAAAAAGCAGCCAATAAAATATTTTACAGCTAACTGGATTTCTATCAAGCTCTATGACACATTGTTTTTTTCCCCTTTTGAAGAATAAAATAAAAATACACAATTTTATTTATGTCGCTTCTAATTCCGCCTGTAAAATCGTAAAACGTAAAAAGTTTTATACATTTATTCGATTCCACTTTATTTATTAGAAATTCAAAAACAAACGTTTGCCCTAAATTTCTTACTTCCTTAATTAACTGCCTTCCATTCCCGAAAAACGGCCGTTCCAAGCAATATATTTCGAAGCAACCACCTTGCAAACATCCCTAAGCCCCCGACAAGCTTTTCTTTCTTAATAAAATCGCGCCGCAACATCCCCAAGTCCAAACCGTCCCCCCCGGAAACAAAGCCGTGGAAGCCACTCAGCCACCGGCAAAGTTCCAGTAAAGACTCCATCCGAGAGCGGCGGCCCGAGTGGCTCGGAGTGTACACACCGACTGCATAATCCAGGCGCCTATGCTCCTCGCGACCTACAATCCGGATTACAAGCCATCATCAGGCGGCCGCGACGTCTTTGTCTTTGGGCCGCGCGGCGGGCCGATACATATATAATAAACGGCGCACACACACACACTCGACTCGAGTAGACTGATTAATTTTCGCCCCGGCAGACGAGCGCACTCGATTAATTGCTTTATTAAATTAATTAGCGCGCCCCGAGAGCGTCGCGTCGCAGCGCGGCGTCGCGAGAGACGCTAAGTGCGCGACGGAAGCCGGTGCACTTACGCGGGAGAGAGGCTGATTTTTCGCGAGAATGAACGTTGGCACTGTCGAGGGATTCGCCGCGGCGATTAGGCGCCAAAGAGTCTTTAAGAGGGTGGAGAGGCTTTTTTTTTTTGGGTCGGGCGTGTTTGCGCGTTTCTTTTTCCTTCGACGTCGGTTACTTTATAGTCAAAACTGCGCGACAAATAAATAATTATTTAACGGCAAACTTCGCGAATCAGTCGACGTCGAATTTCGGCTCTCGAGATCCGCGCGATATTTGCAATCCGCATGCATAACGAGATCGGGCTACATACAATCGCAGCCGTTCCAGCCGCGCGCGACTGAGTTATTTAACGTCGTCGTCGTCGTCGTCGACGTCGTGGAATCGCGGCGCAAAGCTCCCCTTTTCCGCGCGAGCGGTTATGCCTTCGCGAAATACACTTCCTCGGCTGCGCTGCACGCCGGTATCCGGTTGTATCGAGCGGGGCTCGTCGCGCGCGCAGCTTCGCAAATCGCCCCGCGCCGCGCGCTTTCATGAAATATGCATCCCCCCCCCCCCGACGCCCTGTGTATATTTATGCGGGAAATTAACGGATGACCGCCGTTTGGAAAGAGTAATTGCACGGGTTTGTGGATTGGCGGAAAGGAAAGTTAAAAAAAAAAGAAACTTAGAAATTTGCGGATTTTTATGGGTTATTGAATAAGGTTTTAGGGTGAGGAATGCTGGCGAGATATTAGCGAGCTTATATTATGCTGTATAATAAAAATCCTATACAACTGCAGAAATAAGAGGCAATTGCTTTGATGGGAAATTAATCGATTTTTTTTCCAGTTTCCGAGTAATAGTGAAATATTTCATTTACGGCTTGCACGAAATTCGTAGAATTTTCTGCCAAATTCCGGATTGCTGAACAATTTCGAAAATTTTGTAAAACTGTTCGAAATACGGCGATGCCGTCTCCAACATATACGTTACTTTGTAATAATTTAGTTTTGGCCTTGCCATCTTTATTCCTCCATTTTCCGGTGAATTTATGCAATCAATGTTTTGGCGAACCTTCGCATTTTTCCTTGCATAGTTCAGGCTCGAATGCGTCAAAGGCCATTCCGTCCAATCTGCATCGAATTCTAAGCAATAGATGAATAAAAACCGAAATAACAAGCAATCCAACCGAAACGAAACGAGTGCAGCGCTAAAATAAAAAAAAAAAAATCCAAGCAATCCCCACCGCTCGCGTAACTAACCCCCGATAATAAACGAAGAAGCGAGGCTCGAGGAAAGCTCGCGGCGTAACCCCGGCGAAAATGGCGCCTCGGAAAGGAGAAGAAAAAAAGGGCCGAGCAGCTTTATACGAAGGCAATAAATGTATCGAGCCGACGATCCCGATACCACCTCATTTTCCCAGGAAAGAAGCTCTCCGGGCCGGGGGGTGGGGGCTGGCTGCGTCTTCCATTCGGAGCCCGCAAGGCCCTTCGTTCCCTCGCTCGTATAAACGTGCCGCGCGAGAAGAAGTCGTAACCGGGGGGCGCGCGTTATACGTGCCCCTGCGGCCGTCGGGGAGGGCCGCGTTAAAGCTTCTCCAGGCGGCGCTCGATCGTATAAAGCCCGGGGAATCTTCATTGCTCGACACTCTCGTCAATGATGAGTGCGCTCGTTTCCCGACCTTCGCCGCTCGCCGGTGGAGAGAGAGAGAGAGGCGCGCGCGGCCGGGGGAGGACGAAAAACCAGACGGAGCGAGAGAGGAGACAAGCGATGGCTGGGCTTTTAATCGGGAATGCGGCCCGTAATTGCGGTATTAGATGTTTTGCCGTTTGCCTTGATTTAGTTCTATACGGTGGAATGGAAGCTGGAATTATTTCGAACATTTTTCTTTGCTGGACTTTATTTGAAAGCGGAGTACTTTGAATTTTGAGGGTTTGCTAATTTAATTCAAACAATTTATAAGGAAGATAAGACAATAGAAGAAGCAGGATAAAGGGCACTTGTAGCTGTTAACGTCGAATAATACCCCGCCGGAGCATTGATGGCGGGGAAACGGAACAGAAGCCGGACGGGAATCACACCAAACAGTAATAATACATAACAAGGTATACATGCAGCACTTATCACTAAAACAAGACACTGCGCATACATGACAAGAGGCTCCCGGTGGGAAATCCACATCTTCCATATATAAACCGTCCTAGCCTGGCGGTCGGGAGTTTGGGGATTCTAACGAAGCTACTGTTGCTCGCAGCTGCTTTGACCCGGAGCGAGGCTTGAGACTTGCCGCGCGGCTTCGCTAAACGGAAGAGGTCAGCTTTGTTACCGATGCTGTGCAACAATGGTTATCCGCTGCGATGTAATCGCGGACTAGTCCGATAAAAGAGAGATTTCGAAAAATTTCGATTCGCGTAAATCAAGTTCTCTTTTTTATTTTTTAGCTCTTCAATGTTGCACCGATTTTCGTTGAATTTTTGAAAATGTTTAATCTACTTTTTCTGTAGGTTTTGATCCTAAAAAAAAAAGAAGAAGCGCACCACCCGCAGAAAAAAAAAGGAAAGCAAGCACCCAACTACTCGCGATCTAAACCGCACTTAACCGCCGGCGTAAAATCCCGTAAAACTCAGTCGTGTTTAGCTTCCCGACTCGGTGCCGCTGCCCCCCTCCGACGCAGTAAATCGCGATCGAAGCATCGGAAAAGAAGACTGCCGAGTGCTTAAACATCCGGGGGAGAGGGGGCCAGTAACGTCGACCCCGTGGCCTCGATTCCGCTTTTTTCCCGGCTTGCGCGCGCGAGCGAGCTTGTTGCCCCCCGGCGGATAATTCGCGCCGATTGCGTCGTAAAGCGCAGCAGCGAGTGGCTGCAACTCGCTCCGATCCAATTAACGGCGCGGCCGGTTTCTTGCCGCTCGGTGTATATATATATAAATATATGGGCTTGATTGAAGCCCGCCGCCGCCACCTTCTTGCTCCTGTGCCTTTTTCCGCGCGGGGCGCTTTCTTTTTTTCTTGGGTCTTATACGGGGCTGCTTTTACGGGTAAGAAGAACTTATTGGGGTTTGTTAAGGGAACCTTACGTGCTTTTGGAATTGGTTTCGCGATAAATCTGTTTCTTATATACCTACAAAAGCGAGCGTCATTTTGAAGAAAAAAAAAAAAGTATCCGAGCGCGCAGGAGCAGCCGATTCACCTCTCATTCAGCCCCTACGCTCACCTGCGTATCATTGCGCCTTCTTGCTCTTTCTTATAACACTGTGCAGAAAGGATAAGGAAGGGAAAGTCGTTGTTCGAAGTAGTGTCAGCCGCTGTAAAGCAGAAGGAGGGGAGAGAGAGAGAGAGAGAGAAAGAGAGCGAGCGAGCCGTTGGTTGCAGGGATCACGAGCTTTCTTCTCTCCATCACGGCCCTTCCGCCCTCTTTCCTGTTCACGTGCAGCCAGCGGCGCCTTTATTCCACCCCTTTCTTTCGCCTCGTCCCTCTCCCCGCCTTCTAACCTCTTACTTATCTTTCCTCGGTTTTTCCACTTCCTCGGCTTCCGTTCTCTTCGCTCTCCGCCTTTTTTTTTCCTCCCAGGCATCTCTCTCTCTCTCTCTCTCTCTCTCTCTTTCTGCCTTTCTCGAGATCGTTAATTCTGCCTCGTTCTACTTCACCGAGCGCAGGCTCTTTGATCCCTTTCTCGCGCGCTTCTGCCGCTCTCTCCTGTCCCTTACTTCCTCCACCTTCCCGCCGCGGAAACGTTCGACGTTCGAGACGATTGCAAGAAACGACTCGGATAAGATACGTGACGTCACCTTGTTTTAGTTCGCCCGGAATTACGTCGATATTTATGGTGGTGAGAGTGGTCTCGACGGTTTTTTCTCTCTCCGACCCGTCTCTCTTCCGATTCGCCGGAGCTCTCGTGACGCTGTTCGCGGAGCTAAAAGCTGTAGATATTTTTTTTCATTTACAGAGGTCGGGGTTTAGTGTTTGAAATTTTCGGAGTTGAGGGTTATTAATTATAAATGATTGGTAAATTTTCGCGAATTAATTTAATTCGTTGTTGAAAATTAATTATTATTCAACTGTAATAATTATTATTACAAATTGTTTTAAGCGCTGTAATTATTTGATTTGCAAACCTATTAAAAATTTGTGTTCTGTGTAGTTTGGAAATTGTAAGAGCATTATATAATATAAACCAAGTTTTCATCTCTAAATACTGATGATTACCGAATTTACGTTCAAATATTAATATTCATTTGATTTTCCATATATTCACAGTTTATACAGTTAAATTTGATCAAAATTCGACGAAAGCCTTATCGAAAAAAATAGCCGACATAAAAACATTTACGAAAATCGGAACATCCCTCAGTCTTTCCCGAGAATAAAAATCAGCCCGAGCCGCCAAAAATTTTCCGCGAGCGTAATTCGCGAAAACTTATTTTATTTACCCCGCCGCGTATGCAAACCTTCAAATCCTCGTCGCGCCTCTTTGTGTCCCTTTGAAAAAGCTGGGCGCGCGGAGAGACTGCGACGCCGACGACGCGACGACGACAAGCTGCCGCGCAGAAGAAAATTCGCTTTCAATGTAGCGACGAAAAGAAGGTTCCTTTCATACTTCGCGCGCCCTTTCAGCAATTTCGCGGCACTCAAACGCGAAAATATCAGCCGGCAGCGAGCTCCTAATCTGTTTGCCTCTCCCCTCCCGGGCCTCCCTCAAGCCGCCTTTACATTGTGGAGCGATCCTTTGGGCCGCCGCTCTGCAGATTGTCACTCACTCTTTTGCGCGCCTTTTTTCTACCCCCTCCGCGCCCTTTCTCTTTCCGGGGAAATTGCATTTTAAACTTAAGCGAGTGCCTGCCTGCTCGCCTGCCTGGCTGGCTGCTCGGTATTGTATACGTAAGCCGGAGGAGAGTTGCTAAAATCAATCGAAGCCGCTCGGGAAATAAAGAAAACTTGTATAAGGTTGCATGGAAAGTGGCAATAAGCGAGGGGAAATAAGGAAAGTAGAAGACGCGCTCGGTGGATTGGCGAGGTCGCGCCGACGAACGGGGCCGGCCGCGGAAACGGCTTTCTGACGAGGCGTTTGTTCGAATCGGTTTTCCAAGTGAAATATTGCTTGCATCGACGTTTTAACTGCAGAGGGTAATCGGGCAGCATTCGCCTCGACTGCAGAATCTACTCGATTAATAGCTTTAAGACTATATACAGCAAAATTCGCACTGAAAAGCTAAAAACCACTTTTTTTACGTTAGTCACAATTCTTCCGCTCTGCCACCGACGCAGCCGTCTCTTAATCCTTCTTAAAACATCCCCGTGCTCGACAACCTCCTCGCGATTGCGCTCGGCAATCGAGCACACCAGCTCGTACATCTCGGCGCGCGACTGGGACAAAAAAAGCGCACTGCTAATGGCGCCAGCGGGGAATAAGGGGACGTTCGTCGCTGAATCGGAAGAATCCATCGGGAAAGTTTCGGGGCCCCCGCCTGTGGAGCATATGTGCGCCGGGGGCCGTCCGGCTATTGGAAACGGATTACTTCTTAAGTCTGATAACTAACCGTTCCATAATGCATGAACGAGTGGGGGAGAGAAATAGAACGTCAACGAGCGGCGGAGCTTCGATGACCGGTAGCTTCCATTCGGAGCTTAAAGTTAGTCCGGACCGGCCGACGCGTTCTCGGTTTCATCTCCGCGTGCACCGGGGGGGAGGAGAGCTTTCTATGAATATTTTTTTTCGCGCGACACGACGCGCCGTTCCTCAAAAGTTTTGACAATTGGACTTTGGCGAGGTAAGGCTTTGATTTGTTGCTTGGGGGCAGCTGGTTTTATTTCTGCACGTTCGCTCTAAGCGAGGCAAACTCTATATCTCTAAGTAATGAATGTAATTTTTAATAATGTTCCATGCATCTATACTCGATCGAAAGCTCTGTCGCCTACATCGTACACTTTGAATGTTTAACGTAACTGACAGCATGATTGACAGTGTTGTCAACGGAACACTTGTGAAATTCAGCAAATGTTATTATATTTTATATTTTATTTTAAATGCAGGATACTTACAATTTTAAAATAGTTCTTCAAAAGTATCGAGAGTTAAGGCAGAGCTGTATAGTTAAACTATACCAAGAGAGTCCAACTACTCGCTCTCCAGTTATTCATTACCAAGGATCTCTTTAACAAGAGAAGCGAAAGATTCGCATCCCAATCAGACAAGCGGTACTTGAAGCGTAGTCAATCACGACTACGACGACTCTTCGGAAAAGAGTATAAGACGAGAGAAGCCTGCCAAAAAAAAGCAGCAAATCCTAACTATCTGCCGGCACATCGCACACACCGAGTCGGCCCTCAGTCAAATAAAAGTACCCTTAAAGAAATCGAACTCTGATTCGCCTCCCTCCTCTACCCGTATGAATGCAAAAGTTCGATCGGGGAAGGCGAGGAGAGAGAGAGAGAGAGAGAGAGAGAGAGAGAAAGAGTTACATTCTCTTTTCGGAGCGTTCCGCCAAGTGGAATACCCTCTCTCTCTCTCTCTCTCTCTCTCTCTCTGTACGCTCGGCGGATTTAAGTGCGACAGGAGCGAGCGCCTCAAACAGAAATCCCCGAACTCTTTGAGCGCTCGCTCAATCTCGCGCGAACGAGCAGACAGATCTCTCGCGACGGGGAGACTCCGGCTAGCTGCACGGATGAGTTTCGATTTCCGGTACGTACACACTCCGAGCCCTTTAACTCCTCTCGCCCCGGCCCCCGAGTAAACTCGCTAGCGAGAGCGACGATTCTCTGAAAAAGGAGAGCTGAAGCACCAAGTCGTCGTCGTCGTCGTCGTCGCCGGTGGCGGCGTCGCATTCGCAAAGTGGAGGCGAACTTTATTTAACTGTTCGGACGCGTGTCTTTGCTAGATGAGATTTACAGGGGGGAGGCGACCAAGTGTTTTATGGCCCGAGGCCCGGCTTCAAGCTCTCGCGAAGCGGGGGATCGCATTTTTACCTCGTCGACCGACGGCGACGTCGAGCTTTGAGCCGCGATCGGGAAATTTCTAATTCGTCGGCAAAAGTGCGAAAAGAGCGCGAGATTGAAGGCGCTTCCTTCGACAAGTCAGCGTGGAACTAACTGCTTTTTCGTCGTACAAAAGAAAACTGCTAAACGCTGAAACGAGTGCTTACGACAATCCCCGATTACCGAATCCCAGCGCGCTACTCGCGCAACAATCTTCAACAATACAACTCGAAAGCGCGTTCATCAATTTTTCGCGGGAGAAAACGGTCCTCGGCCCTCCGCGGACGGTGGTTAAACCTTTCTATCTTCGGGCGGCGGTCCTCGCAGCCTTGCATTATACATCCTCTCTCCCGCCACGACGCGCGCCGGGAAGTTCGCAGGGAGGCGGCTATCGATGTATCGGCGGCGGGGCTTAATCCTCCAGTGTTTGACGCGAACTGGCCCCGAGGAGCATTAGGCGACTTTAATCGTAATGTATGTAATGGCTCTAGTCGGCAATTGGATAAGCTCCTTAGGGTAATGCGCTTACCGCGCGCGCGGATTCCGAGTCGGCCCGTTTCTGCGGACGTGGGGGGGTCGCGCGCCACGAGCCGGTAATGATATTATTCACGCGAGCGCGGACCGGAGTTTGCCAAACAGGTGGCTGACCGCTCCAGGAGAGAGAGAGAGAGAGAGAGAGACACCGATGCGATCGCCTTTGACCACTTTGCTCGCGAGTTCCGGGGCTGGATTATTCGGAGGGAAAAATTGATGTCTTCTTCGCTGACTGTTTGGAAGTGCAGGGCTCTGGGAGCATTGTGCTTATGATTATCTTGGAGGGTTTTGGCCTGTAAAATTTAGAAAGAAACAATGAAAATCTACCGGCTAGTTATAGTCGCGAAATAGTTGCAAATCTCGCGCCGGCAGCTCGGCGAACTATTTTCTCAAAACTTTCGAAAATTTTGAGCGAAAACTGCCGTTCCCCACCAAGGTCTCATTACCTTCAACCACCGCAAAGGACAACTCCGGCAAACAAGCCTGCATTCCCGAAAAGCCCGAGAGAAGCCTCCCACCCCCAAGCTCCCGGCGGGTGGTTGGAAAAAAGGAAAGATCGATCTGTACACCCCCCCCCCCCCCCCCCCC
>UCOM01002831.1:0-22431 GCA_900474385.1 Ormyrus pomaceus | reverse complement strand
AATCAATAAGCTTAGCCTGTTAAAACAACAGACCTGTACTGTAGAATTAATTGGGTTCATCCTACCAATTTAAGTGACATTTTAGTTGTGGATAGTTACTAGTAAAATTCCATTGATTCAATCGAATTTTTTTCTCAGTGTACCCTTTTAAAAAGCAAACTTCCATTCCGATCAATTTATCCACTATGTTAAATTTTAATCATCTCTCATTTAAAAAACGCGTTACAATCAGTCGACTCTCCGTCGACATCGGCGAAGAACCGAGAGTATACATACGCAAAGCGTCAGAAAAAAAGAAAGAATATCGCGCGGCGCTCCGATGAAAGCGGCGGCCTCGAGTGCCTCCGTCAAATACTCAATTGCAGACGCCGATCGCTCGTACTCCATCCTCCTTTCATTCGGGGGGGCCGCGGGCTTTTGTGAGGAGAGCGCATAAAGCTCCGCGCCCGGCGACAATGAGGTGCAGAGAGGGGAGGGAGGGAAAGCGACAGTGTTAATTAGTCGACTCGCGGCGCATCTCTCGCGAATACGTGTATGTACGGAGGTACTCACGCTGGGTATGTTGTCGTTGGTGCAGACGCCCTCCTGGAGCAGGCGGTCCCTGATCTCCCAGGCGAAGATGGACGGGCACTCGCTCTTGTAGAGGGATATCTTGCTGACGACCTCGGCGGTGGCCACTCGGGGCTTGCTGCCTCCGATGGCCCGCGGCCGAATCGAGCCCGTCTCGTAGTACCTGCAACAATATTAATTTGCGATAATAATTCTCGGGGCGAACTGCCAACCGGACCTGCTAGTGGCCCTTTCATCAAGCTGTATATGCTTCGATTCAGCCTCCTTTTTGCGAAGTGTATTGTTGTCTTACTGGAGACCTTAAAAAGCGCTAATTCCGCTGAAGTGTTTTAAAAAACTTTTAAATAACCATAAGCATGCATGCAAACACGTCGACAAGTTCTCTTTTTAGCTTGACGTATCGCTATTTTCTACTCCGCTCTCCGTCAGTTTCTCGTCCGCTCCTAAACCGAGCCGCAAAGCAGGCCGGCCAGCCTGTCGAGCAGCCCGTCAAGCCGTCTTTATCGCTAAACCCCGTCGGCGTCCCGCCGAGCGGTCCTCCCCAAAAAAAGTCGAGAAAACCCGCGAGATCCAATCCTCCCGGCGGAGCGAGATCGACGTTGGAAAAGAAAATGGGCGTGGGTAAAAAAGTGCTCGAGGAATGCGCCTCGCGGCTCGATCGTTGCGTAACGCAGTCCGCGCCCGCGTTAATCTCGGCGCATTATGGGTCGATTGATCCGCGCCACTGCGCCTTTTATCGAGCGCGGGCCGATCGTCGTCGCGGGAGGACTCGAGGCGGTCGCGAGTCGGCGAGTTTTCATGGTGCGATTGATTTCTTTGCGGCTATGATCGAAGACGACGCGATTGAGAATTTTTTTTGGATGGGTTTAAGTGTCTTTGCGTGTAATTGAATAGTAAGTAAATTGTTCAAAATTGTTGGTTTTTCAATGTTTACATGGAGGAGAAGTGCTTTCATCCTGATTTAAAGGCTGTTATCGAGTATACTAATTTTTTCTAAAAATGTTTTTTCTCTGCGCAAATTCCAAAATTTCAAGTCTTTTACAGTGTCTGAATTCTTTTATGTATGAAACGATATGAATTTTAGATTAAAATTTTAAGATAAACTAGGCATAAAATATAAATGAAATACTCCAGAAGCGGTTTTTATAATATTTATATAGTACTTCTTCCATTATGTAATATTCCATTATGTAAATACCCTTTTTTAACTTTACAAAGATTTTTAAACAGAAAACAAGCATGCTCTAGAAAACATGCTCTAGAAAAAATTATCTTAAATTTACCTAGTATTTCCCAATTAGCAGTAAATAAAGCGAAATGTATTTTAACGGATTATGTAACGCGCTTCCAAAATTTATATTATGAGAAAAGTCAGACTTTCAATGTGCATTTACTTCTCCATTTAGTCGACGATGTAAAAAAATTCAGTCCTCTTCGGATTACGTCGTCTAGTATTTTTGAAAATTTAAATGGAACAGTAAAAAGTTACGTATACGGAACGAGATATGCCGAGCTTCAAATTTTCAACAGTAAATCTACTTATTTGTATGTAGATGAAATGAAATGAAAATATTTACAACGTGTGATACCGAAGTATTCGAATTTATAAAGAGCATTGAACTTTCTGGTACGCGAAGACGCAAAACAAAACAATATCGTATGCATAAAAAAGAAATGATTTATCTTTTATCCAATAAAACCCAATTAAACCCTGGCTTACCTCCCCCTTGTCCAAAATCCAGGAATAAAACCCCGAAATTCCGTCTCCAAAACTTTCCACCGAATCACGAAAACCTCCGCCGAAATTTCCAAGTACTCCCCACCCACACCTCTCTCTCCGTCCACTCTTGCGCGACAATCGAGCAGCGATCCCCCCCGACAAAGGGGATCCCCCCGCGAGAGAGAGAAAAGGAAAAAAAAGTCTCCAAAAGTTAGGAGAGAGCGAGTTTCTGGAGCGTGAAGTGGCGGCGGCGGCGGGCGTTTATTTTTTTTCTCACGCGTGCAGTATTTCAACCAACCTGCCGAGGATCTTGGAGACGCAGCCATTGCTGACCTGCAGGATCCTGGAGATGTCGCAGGGCCTGGCGCCCGAGTGGGCGAGCTCGACGATCTTCTGCCGGGTCGAGTCCGGGAGCGGCCGGCCTCCGACGAAGACACCCCCGAGCTGGTTCACACCGCTGTGACCTGAAAGCAGAGGGAACACTAGATTCTGGCTATGGTATAAATATTTTTCGGAGACAATTATTTTATGTTGATCAAGTTTATTTCAATTGATAAAAAAGAGTTATAATTTAACTTAAAAACGTTCACACGATAAATCAATTTTTTCGAATTTACTTGAAATTTGTACTATATGTCAATTTAAGTATGCTTTGCAAGTGGTAAAAATTTCAACCCACCTTCCGTTATTAAAATTTGAAAAATTCAATGTTAAACTTGAGCTTATTAACACGGAGTTTCTATGGTAAACCTCTCTAGGCGGCATATTTTTACAGATAGCAAAAGCATTTATCTTCGAATTGTTGTAAAAAAATTACTTTATTATTCTATGTAATATATAGAAGAATAATATGCGAGCATTTTTGTAATAGCTTCCGCTACTAATTTTGAAGATGTAGCTGTTCAACAGATAACTATTGTAACTATTTTATTCGTATTACATACTAATTTATTATAGAAGGCTGTATCATTATAAATTATCGTAATAAATTACAATTTTCAAAATCCCGACAAAGTTGACCACCGCTGCTGGTGCGAACGTCCTTAAATTCTACGAATGCATCTACAATTACCGATATAATATGAAGAGATACGTTTACTTTCCCACCCCGCGGCAGCCCAGAAAAATATACTTCTAAAATCGTCGCGGAGCAAAAGCAAGCGATAAATTCCGAGGAACGTCATAAATAAAAAAAAAAAAAAGAAGGCAGAAGCGAAATGAATTCCATTAAAAGACCTCCTTGCTCCTTATACCCTCTCGCGCGTATACATACACGTGTCCCCGCCAAACAATCGCGCGACGAGCACGGCCAATTTCATTCGAGTATTTTCGTATTTTTACCGGGAATTCCAGCGCGCCGTACAATCGGGCCAATAAATCACAAATAAATTTTTTCCTTTTGCCAGCGCGAGAAAGAGAGGGGATGGGAGGGGAGGAGGAAATGGAGAAGACGCTCCCGCTCTCGCAAGGGGTTTCAGCGCCGTAGATAACCTTCGACTCATTGTGCCGATGACAAGTCGACGAACCCCCCCGGTATACGGCGGGAGAGCTAAAAAACGCTCCTTTTCCGGGCGGCGTTTATGAGTTAGAATGTAAGTCAGGGCTTCGGGGGAGGAGCTCCTTCCTTTCTCGGCGAGCGTCGGAGCACCTCTCGATCGCTTTTCGGCGCTCGTTCATTGAGCTCTCGAGATGCTTTTATTCGGGCTCTTGGGGGGGTTATTGTGCGCGGGGACAGACTCCGCTGGACATCTGCACTTTGCTCTTCGGGAGGACGCGTCAATTTTTGTATATAGGAGATTTATATATTTACTTTTCCTTTTTGGAGAGTGTGAAAAATTGGTGAAGCTTTATTAAGGAAATTACGTTATATCCCTGATAGAAGTAACAGCATTTTTAAGGGTAGGAAACTAGATTTTGGATAGTTTTAATAGGATATCAATGTTTTTTGAAAAATTGACAAATCTGTGCTATAAAATTGGGCGATGTCGAGAAAAAATTGTAGCTCTGTTTTATTATGTGGATGTGAAAGTATGATTGAAATAAGTACCCATTTATATGAGTCAAATATAAGTATTTTTAGACTAACAATTAAAATACCAAAAAACCATTGTAAAAAACGTTTTATTTAGGTACCACCAACGGTCAGAAATAATTTCCAGTTTTTAGTCATCCCTAAGTAAAAATGTCCAATTTATTTTGAAAAAATGTCAGCATATTTCCACCAGAGTATAAACGTATAATTATAAAGCAAACGTCGCGCAACCGTTGCGTAAACCTTCAACGAAATATTCACTTTAATAATTTTACAAACTATTATACAGCGAATAACAGAATATCGACATAAATTATCCATCAGTTCCAACGAAGAATACGATTACTATTCGAAAGGCACTTATACATCGCACTCTATAAACTGCCGAGGAAAAAAGGAGAAGGGAGGGGTCAGCAGCTCCTTTTTTCACGCCAGAAGTCCGGCCCGCTTGATCGGTCTTTCCGAGCTTCTTTATTCTCTCCCGCGGACTCTCTCGCCGCTGGACATCTGCACTTTGCCCGAGTGAGAGAGAGATGCTCGTCTTCTCGAGAGGGAAAAACGCATTATTACGAGCTGAATGGCTTTCGTTTGTAGCTTCGCTACGGGCGATTTATCAAAACCTTTTGCGACGAGGAGGCATTCGTTTTCACGGACGAGAGTCAATAAAGCGAGAAGCGACACAATCAATTACGCGTTCTTTAGAGAGAGAGATGTCCTTTCGTTAGCTCATTTTGCTTAAGTGTCTCAATTTTTCTCGAGAGACCGGCTGAATAATATTGTGTTTCCTGAAAATTTATGTCGGCGTAAACCCGCTCGAGTGTAAACGATTGTCGAGAATTTGAACAATAAGAATATTTGTCAATTTATCGTTGGAAGCGAAAACGTATAAACAATCTCAAAATGCAACGATCGCGAATAAACTTTTTTAAGAACAACCCACACCCCATTTAGGCGAATGAAAAACGTCCCAGAACATTACGCGACGAATACAGCCCTTAAATCATCGCAACACCCAGGCTAGCCGAAGCATCAATTTCCCTCCGTCGAAAAATCTCTCTCTCTCTCTCCGCAGTGCCAGAACAGCCGTCGTCGCGCCGTTTCGTCATAATACATAATCCCGGCATTATCCATTACAAACACGGCCGAAACATTACGAACCCCCGTAGCTTCTGTCGGCGGCCAAACGAATGAATAAATTATGAATACATCAGCCAGTAGCGGCGGCGGCGGCGGCAGCGACAACCTCGGCGCTCACGAGCCATTTGTCGAGGCGCTAATTCCCCTCCCCCCCCGAAAATCAGCGCGCCGCGTCCAGGTTCGCGCGACAAGCCGCAACAACGGGCTCTCGGGTATTTCGGGAAAATTTATCGGCCGGCGTATACCTATCGACAAAAGGTTCACGCTCGATTGGCTCCTCTCTCTCTCTCTCTCTCTCGTTCTCTCTGTCGGTCTAACGACCGAAAAAAGGTACGCGAGAGATAGGCATTCGCGTGCCCCCTCTTGGCAGCGCTTCAATGAGTGATCTATGGCGCCGGGGACTATTTGTAAAGAGCGCGAACAGCGCTAATAGGTGGACTTGGGAAAACGTTCGATTCCCCAACACTCTCCACTGTAGCTCTCCGTCGCGCGCTGCTCGAAAAGCGAGGCGCACCGGCCGAAAAACAAGGCGGTCGCGAGTGTCTCTACATTTTATGCTTAATTTCGCGTCGGGTTTATTTACGTGCCTCTGTTTACCTCCCGTTGCGAAACGGCAGAACTGCCCTCGCTTCTCTCCTTATCTAACGAGGCTCCAAATATTTGCCGACTTACGACTCTATTATTCCCGCGCGACTACCGCTCGCTCCGGCTTTTCTTTCCCCCCCCGCTCGTATATATCAAAATATACAGATCCATATACGCGGCGTAATTCGATCGTCAAACACGAGGAGAGAGTCGGCTCGCGCGCAAAGCCCGTCGGATTAGGTCGCGGGCGGTGCCGTCCCGGCAGCGTTTCTGTGTATTAATCGCGGCCCGGTAAAAGGGGAGAGAGTGTGTATAGGCAAGTGC
The DNA here is from genome assembly GCA_900474385.1 of Ormyrus pomaceus. Lineage (NCBI taxonomy): Eukaryota > Metazoa > Arthropoda > Insecta > Hymenoptera > Ormyridae > Ormyrus > Ormyrus pomaceus. The sequence continues at coordinate 16,063 of UCOM01002831.1, read as the reverse complement.
GGAACTCGAGTGGACGACACGGGCGATTATTATGTTTTGACACCGGCCGGGCTCTCTCTCATTGTCCGAGGCCGCCCCCGTTCGCAAGCGCCGCTTTTTTAGCTGGTGATATATACGCGTTGGTAAATAGAGAGGCGGACTCGAGTAAAGTTAGCGAGAACGGGCTGTTATTAAAATGCGATTTTGGTCTGATGTTTTTATTATTAAGTTTTTTATGGTGTCGAACAAGTTTTTCAATTTTTTAGTAAACTAAAATAAGCTCTGCCTCACACGTGTTTAAATTTCACCCGAGAATGAAATCAGTGACGCAAAAAGGTTTCTCAAAAAAGATTTTTCATAAATTCTACCCAATAAAACACTGAATAAGGAAGCGGAGAAAGACATTCCTTACGCCGCGAACGGCGCGAGAATCCAGCGTGTCTGAGGTCTGCGCCATTGGCCGGGACTTCATTAAGTCCGATTTCGGGAGCCACCCTTTAATTTGTCGCCCGACGCGCCTCGGAGACTTGATAATGGCCGAGCGGGGGGACGACCAAACGGGGGTGGGAATTTATGAAGGCTGCGAAAACGCTTAACTCTTTTATGCCTAATAAATTAGGCCTGCGGGTCGTTCTTCGGGCTCCGCTCCTGATTTTGCTCCCGCAACGTTTCGCCGGCAGGAGCATCCAAACACTTGCGCAACTCCGTCTCAACATACGTATAATACGCGAGCGAAAAAAAAGTAATTGGATCAAGGTTGCCGCTCTCGGCGTCGGCCATAATTCGAGCCGAAGGTGTACGCGGGCACGAGCTCTCATTGTTCTCCTCTCTCTCTCTCTGCCTACGCCGGGCCTTGGATTGCCATCGACGATTATTAATAAAGGCGCGCGCCGCTGCGCGAGCGCGGGGAAATCGTGCGGAAAGCCTGCAGCCCCCCCCCTCCCGCCGCCGCCGCCTCGCTGCGTCGCGCGACGACGGGCTGCCGCGCGGAAAATCGCGATTGTTGATTAGCCGCGCGCTGATTTTTAAGGCGGGGCCGCGATCGAGCTGCGCCGAGGTTTTTTTTTTTAAATCGCCGCCGCGGCGAAGGAGGATTTTTATTGCGCGGGCTGAAAGGCGCCGTTGATGTCGATGAGGAAAATGGTTGAGAGTCAAATGATCGCTGGTGAAATGTAAAATATAAAATTCCCTGGTAGAAGCGTAACGATATTATCCCAGGGTTTGAAACTATACAATTTACTTTTTTCATTTCGTATATTTATTATCGTTTATTTGAACAGTCAAAAATGCACGACAGTTCATATATACTCGCATTACTATAACAATATTGAACATCGTAATTTATTGCATTCAAACAAATCTGGATTTAAAACGAGAAGCTTATCTGGAAACTCGCGCCGCACAAGCCGCAGCCACGAGACCTTTTCTATACCACCGCGCGGCTTCAAATATTTGTAGTAGAATTCTCAAAAAAAAAAAAAATAAGATATTCTTCGACGTGTCTCATTATATTTTATCGAGCGCAGATGTCGCTTATTATTCATGAGCCGGCGTCGAAAAACGGCCAGGCGCAAAGTCTGCGCCGAGTCTAGTTACACGGCGGCCGATTACGGGGAAAATCAGCTCTCTCGGCCGAGGAAAATAGAACAAAAGAGATAAGGCGGCGCGGCTATGACGCAAATCGCGAGATAGATGTTACGTCTTTTCTATTTGCCGAGTCGGGCTGACAAGGTGGTCCCCGCTGGGGACGTTTGATGCGAGCGATCGAGACGTGCATAAGCACTTCACGGGTGTGCCGCGCGGTGCGCGGAATATACATGTTGTTCGGAAATTAATGGGTATAATTAGAAATATGTTCTCTGATTATTTACTGAAAGAAGAAGTTGCGAGTAAAACTGTGGTTGAGGAGCGAAAATTCACGCTTTAAAATGTAAGGAAGAGCAAAGAGAGCATATACATATTACGATCTGCACTGTTAAAAGATTGAACTACACTTAGAAAAATGTTTTATTAAAAAATACTATACTGTATACCAAAGTGTGTGCAAACTTGCATTATCCTAAAAATTACTGTACTATACATATACTAAAATTTAATAAAGCGATATCAATTTTTACTACAATTATTATAATTAAATTTTAGAATACAGTGGAGTAATTTTTATAGGATAATGCAAGTTTGCACACACTTTGGTATACAGTATAGTAATTTTTAATAAAACACTTCTCTCAGTGTATTGAAGATTATAAAAATATTTAATAAACATTATTCAATTTTCTGAAAAACTTTTAGCATGCATTAAATTGTACTGATTAACGCGTTTAACTCCGCCAAAACTCCGTCCACAGGACAGCTCACTTTTCACCTTTCCCCATAATAGAATAAAACGCGCGCAAATATCGCACTTCCCAAACGAGCCGAAATTACCAAATTCCCCGGTACGAATTTCCATCGAGCGACGCTCTCCGGTGAATCCTACTAATTTTCCCCGACGCTCGCAATCCTTTTGAAGCAATTTGAAAAAGCGACTAGCTAAGCAGCCTGAAAAAACTTCCTCGAATTGCTTTTGCCGGCTGGCACAAAGAGGCGGCTAAAGAGCGAGAAAACGAGGAGGAGGACGACGGCGCATTCATTCCGGCGGAAGCACTCGGCGAAAAGGGAGCGACGCGCGGCGCGATCGAGACGAGGCGGGAGAGAGAGAGAGAGGCGGCGTCCTTCTCTCTCTCTCTCTCTCTCTCGGCTCTCCTTCTAAGCGTGGATGTATGCAGCGACGTTTCGCGCCGGCGTTTTCCCTCTGATGTGTAAGCGCCATTCAGTTTTTCCCGTTTGCGGAAATGCCGCTTAGTCATCCTTAATTTACAAGTTTTCCGGCGGTGAAACGAGAGACTCGGTGAGGATTTTTCAAAAGGTTTCTATATTAATTGATAGAGATGCAAGAATTTTCTGTAACGGTATTTAATATTCTTATTCAATATTTATTATTATTGTACGAATGCTGGTTCAATATTTGGCCAATAATTGGTTCAAATTACTATATTAATTCGCTCTAAAATTTAATACTTGAAGGGATCGCCCTTATAACCCAATAAAGACGACAAAAATGTCGAAAACAATCCTCCCCGAACGGCGAACAGCGCAAAAAACCCGAGCCTCGCGCGTCCACCGACAATAGCCCCGAAAAACGGCACCACAAAAGCAGGCCACTACATACACTCCCGACATCCCTGCCCCGGAGCCGATTCCGAGAGGGCCAATTCAAAGATGGCCACTTGCCCTCGAGTGGCGTTTCGCCGGGAGGGCGAAGCGCTGCGGCGGTTTGTCGTGCGACACAAAACTCTCTCTCTCTCCCGGCGGGTGTAGGGATTTCGGGCGGGCCGGATTTTCGACCCCGTGATGCGACGACGAGCCGCCGCCGGCAATTACCGCCGTGTAAACGCTACCGCCGCCGGCTCTCTTTCACGAGCTTTGCCCGGGATTAAGTGCTATTATCCACCCCGAGCCTTTTTTCCGAGGATCCCCGGAGGATTTTCGATCGATATCGCCGAGAGCGATTTGTATTTGCATAGGCGGAGGAGAGGAAGTTGCGGGGATGTTGTAAGATAGTTGTAACATCGCCGCGACAAAATGAAACAACGAGCAAACGGGCGTCCCCGGAGCTGAAATAAATCTCGGCCACTTCGCGAGCGATACATCACTCTCCGACACTCGATCCGCGTCCATACACGTGTAAACACACACAACACACTCCTCGTAACAACGGCGATTCATCCCCCCCTCTCTCTCCGGGCCGGCGATTAGCAGAAGCTAACAATCCCGTAAACTCCGTCCCTTGCTATAATTCACCTTCGGCCAACGAGCGAAGCGCGCGCGAGGCGATTCCGAAAAATCAATCATACACACGAGCTGCGAGCGGTGGCTGTGCGCGCGGCGAGCACAAAAACCGGCCCCGGCGCCGATGTATAAATCCGTCCCCTCCGCTTAGGAGCTGCTCTCTCTCTCTCTCTCTCTCTCCGCGCGAGAGAGCGAGGAAGAAAGCGGCGCAGGCGCGTTATAATATCGCCGGCCGTAATTTATGGGATTGAGGATTTTTGTCGAAGGGTGCCGCCGCGCCGCTTTTCCGTGTGTGACGTCGTCGGCGAAATCGTCCGGCGCGCGAAGGGACACACTTTTGTCGAGAGAGACGAGTCCTTTTTTTTTGTGTGTGCCGGGCGCTTTTCTTCGCAGCTTTTATGCGCCCGATGCGACGATAGATGAACTGAGTCGCTCGAGATTTCGAGAGCATATATAATGCATTTGACGCGCGAGGCTCGGGGATCGAGTGGAAGGTTGTTTGGAGAAGCGAGTTTTGACGACTCATTTGGACGCTCAGGAGCAACAGATTCTATATCTTCCTGAAAGTGAATAAGTTGAAGTGTTTATCTTGTTTCTTGACTTTTTCAGCTCTCGACAAATTTAAATATCGGTGGAAGCAGATTTGAATGATCTTGCTAAACGCGAATTAATTTTATTCAACCAAAGTTACATATTTTCATAAGCTACTAACTTGAAAAGCATATCTGTATTGGTATTTATAAAAAAAATAAACTTGTTCCAACCGGCAAGCAATCGAGCCGCGGGGCGGCAAAAGGAACAGCGATTTCCAGATCACTCCAGGCAAAAATGTCGAAGACGACCGAAAAAGACAGGCACTTCGCGTCAGCGTCTCAATACACCTCTTTGACGAGGGTCCAGTCGGCCGTCTCCGCGCGGGACTGACCGTCGCGCCGCGCCAGGTAAAGCACATCGCTCCTGTCGAGAGGGTCGCACGGCTCGGCCGACAATAATCGTAATGTCCTCATTGTTGCGGACATGTTTTGAAAATGAGAGCCCGATGGAAAGTCCTCGGGGACGCACAATGCATAATGCCGCGCGCGGAGAGTCGTCGAGTCCCGGGGCCAATCTGCCGATGGCTTCTTCCTCGCTTCTGCACAGGGGTATGTATACACGGCTGTTTCGGAGGGAAAAACCGAGCGAGTCGCGCTAAGGAGAGAGACAGTTATTAGCGTTATTAATGGCCTCGCGGCGACGCGGCGGGAAAATGGCTGTATTGTCGATTATTCGACGATTTTCTGGGGGCTTTGTTGGGGGAGATCGGAGAGCGGAGAGAGACGTTTTTAAGCAGATGCGGCGGCCTGTCTATTCTGACGATGCTAATTTTCGATGCGGAGGGTATGTGTATTGGCCGCGTTTGTCGTTATTCAAATTTTTGGAAAAGGTTAGAGCGCGGAGGAAGGGCTCGCTTTTGGGAGGGTAAATTGAGGTAAGAATTTATCGAGGGCTTTTGTACGACGAAATGCAGTAGTTTGACACTGAATGAAGCTTTAATTTTAGCGATTTTTTTACAGCTATATTAACAATGCAATTTACTAACAAAAACCCCAGAATTCCAGCAAAAGATATGCATACCTCAAAGGCAGCGAAGCCCGCCGGTTAATTAGCGTTAACAGGGGATTATCGCTCGAACAAACGCCGCCGCCGTCTTCCGGCAGAGAGAAAGATAGAGAGAGAAAAAGGGAGGAAAAGCCCGAGCTGTCGAGGCGTAAGTAGCCGTGACCAGAAAGATGATCCGTCCTCGACCTACAAGCAAATCCTCGGCAGCCTCATCCGGATCGAATTAACCAATTATACCTGCGGCGGGACGAGAGCCGCCGCCGGGGATCGGCCCGCAAGGTATATATACGGGAGATCGAGATAAACGGATGTGCACGCGTCGATGACGGATTCTCGAGTGCTCTCGGCCGATGGGTGCCGACGGGCTCGCGTTTTTTGGGAATTTTGTTTTAGACAGTTTGTGGAGTGGAGAGAGGAGAGAGAGTTTGGCGTGAATTTTTTCAAGGCGACCGAAGAAAAGTCGGTATTGGTTTCGATGTAAGATGCTGTCGAGTAAAGAAAGTCGTCAAAAGTTATAAGGAAACAAAGATTCAGGTTGAATTCGTTGGCAAAATGCGGTTTTACGTTTTAAATGTCGTAATCTAATTGGATTTCTCCGCGATTTTTGAAAACACCAAACGCGTATTCGAATGATTGGACATAACAAAATGTATCCTACAAGCAAAATCCCGTTTCCCGAAAAAGTAATTCTTAAATATATTATTTTAAAAAGCAGGCGAGGCGGCAGATAGCATTTTCATTTAATTCTTCACCCTTCGGCACCTCCAAAATGTTTCAATCTTCACTTATCAATCATCATCCTACCTCGCTCCAGCAAAGAATCCAACTCCGCAACTCCGGTAGCTCCTCCGAAAAAAAAGAAAACCCCCCGAAGAAAGCCGGAGAGCCGAGCAAGCGAGCGAGTCCGAGATTAAAAAGAGCGGAGAAACAGTGAAAAGTTATCAAGAACAGAGCGGAGAGAGAGACGCAGCGGCCGAGATTGGCAGAGAAAGAGAGAGAGAGAGAAAGAGAGAGGCGGAGCGCGCGCACAAAGAGAGCCTCGTAAATGCGTTATTCCGCGCCAGCGGACATGTCAGAGCGGCTCGTGTCCGCGGAGCGGCTCCCCGCTCCGATAGGCCGACATCGACAGGACCCGCGGCTCTTTTTGCCCCGACGACACTTTATGCATTTTCTCCAGATTGACTCGGAGATAGCCTCTACTTGTAAATATCCTCCTCTTTTTTTTTTCGTTATTCCCTCACCGTATATACCCGATGACCACCTTTTTCTGACCGAATTACACGAGTCGCTGTCGTTGTAGTGTTGGGGATTTTAACGACGCGGATGTAAATAGTTTTATCGTCCTCTTGTCGCCGAGGTGATTTTTATTTCAAACACTTGTTTTTCCTTCAAGATTTTTTATTTCCTTCGCTCGAAGTATAATGTTTATCGCTAATTCGCAGCAGCAATTATTATTTGATCTCGTTTAAAATCTTACGTTTCATTATAAGTACAATTTTACGAATCAACAAGTTTTTCATTATCTCTTAAAGTCGGATTATCATCAACATTAGAAATCTAATCCGTCCTCGCCAACGTTTCCCCACTCAACTCCCCGAAATAAAATCCACTCCTCTCTCCGCGCTTCACTCCTCAGAAATAATCTAATTCACCTACCAAATACAACAACTAAATTCGCGCGCTCCCAGCATCCCGAATCGGACCTACAGCACACATTTCATTATTCAGCTCGATTCGCCGAGCATTAACCGGCGGCCCGGGCACAGAGCCTCCGCCTCCGCCTCCGCCTCGCCTCTCTCTCTCGGAGAAGCTCCTCCGCGCGCGTTTGCCGCATTATACGTTAGCCGCTGCGCGCGTCGGGCTCACGTCAAACCCCGCGGGGCATATCTGCGAGGCATATCTCTCTCGGGCTGAAATTTCCGAGCGCTCGGGAATTTCGGCCCTCCCGAACATGATCAGAGAGAGAAAACCCCAGATATTACGCCCCGCCGAAAGCGGAATGTTGGCGCAAAATAACTAACATATCCCCCGGACCGACGTGCCCTCCCGCCTCCCCCTTCGAGATATTAAGCCGAACAATTGAATCGGCCGGTTATTGCGTTTTTTCGAGGTCTCGCGGGGAAAGCGGCGTTTCGGCGAGAAATGATGATGTAAGTGGAAGTTTTTGAGTTAAGAAGAACACTTTGGGATAAGAAGCAAGAAAACTGGGAGCTACTATAAGAGGATACTTGGAAAAAGTGGTTTTTGCAAATTAGAGCGGAAACAACTTCAAATTTTAAATGAAAAGATCTGTTTTTTAAATAGTAGTTTCTTAAATACATAATCATCGTTAAAACTTTTTCAATAATTATTCACCGACTAACTCCGCTACAATCCAAAACCCCGCCGTCCGAAACGTCCGCAAAAGCATATAATAAATAAATCGAACTCTCGCTGCCCGTCGCATTCGCGGCCAGCCGTTGAAGGAAACGAGCGTAAGCACGATCGATACGTCTATGCGCGGCGAGTCGACATGTGTTCCGTCGCCTAATCCGCATTATCGAGGGAGAAAGAGAGAGGCGGAAAGTCGGACCGGATCGGCGAGACTGCGCGAAACGCACCGCAGGCCGGCGTTTGCAGGGGTGAGAGCCGGCCGTTTTTTGCCGAGAAAACAGCAAAAGCGGAGAGCAGATCCGCACGCTGACCCTCCGATCGCGGCGTACAATAGAAACTCGCGCGATTCGGCGGCCGGAGCTTCTCGAGAAACACCTGAAAGCGGTCGCGCCGTCGATGCTTTCTCTCTCTCTCTCACGTAGTCGTGAAATTAGCACTGCGCAGAGTCGGCTTGGCCCCCCCGCCGAAGCCTCTCGCATTCCCAGGGCCGATCATTCCGATATAGCGGCTCTAATTACCGGGGGCCTACGCCTGGGAATTCGTCGGAGGGGGGCCGGCCCATTGTCGGCCCATTAGCGGGCCGCTTTCTTCGCCGCTTTCTCATGACGGCGCAAGGACTCGCGTGCCGTTTGTTTGCGGGACATTGTCGCGAGCGGTCGACGGGGTGGACTGTTTTTCGGCCCGGTGTGAATTGCCCCGCTGTATACTTGTGCGGGGATTTGGCGCGAGGTGCAAGTCGCTCGACGTTTCTCTCGTTTGTTTTGGCTCCCTGAGAGTCGATCTCGTTGGGTTTGGCTGGTGAATGGCTGCGAAGATAGCGAGCAGTGAAATTATTTTATATAGATGTTTTTTGTTTGATTGGAGGCACATTTATTCTATCGTGGAAATAGCTGATACTTTTTTCAAAGTATATAAAGCACATATTTCAATCATATATTCGCATTCACATAATAAATTCCTATTTCTTGGACATTTTTTTACTTTCCTTCAAAAGCAGCAAAAAGTTTTTCTTGATACTGCTAAAAAATTGTTAAAAAACTAATTTTCTAGCCATTAAAAATGCTGCTATTTCTACCAGGTCAGTGATCAATGTACAAAAAGAAAGTGAAACTATTTTATAAGCGTCTGTTATCTGCACTTTCGTTCCTCTTACTGGTACGCCCGAAAATTCATTTCTCCCTTTTCCTCGGCTGCGCTCACTGACCCTATTAAAAACTTGCAAACAACCGTTTAAAAAAAAAAAAAAAAAAAAAGTAAAAACCGAACTCCACTCGAACGCTCGACCTCTCGGCGCTTATCCCCGCGGGGATATATAAGTCGAGAGCTTCGGCAGTAGTCGATATCGCACAAAGAGCTCTCTCGCGGCCGGCACGGTGAACGACTCCCTCGGAGGAAGACCTTGCATCGCGGCCAGTGACCCGCTAATTGAATTAGCGTCGCGAGCCTTTTAAGCCCGTCGAGAAAATCCCCCCATTCAAGCGTTTCCAGCCCTGACTTCCGCGAATTCGAGCGCTTATCGAGCGAGATGACTGCTTTTTTTCCGCGTTCGCTCGCTTCAGTTACGCGTACAGGCCGGATTGAGTTTATCGAGGAGAGAATTTGACGATGCGCTTTTTAAACTAAGTTGTTTATTAACGGCGTTAAAAGATGGGGTTTCCTGAAACTGAACGAAATTCATTGTTTCGAGGTCTTTCGTCAGCTGCGTCCAACCGCGAATTCCACAACAATTAAATCAGCCCGAGTTATTCAAAACCGTCCCGAGCTTATTTCCAAATCTTCGAAATAATTGAATTACAACCGTTCCTCCTTACCGCCATAACCTCGCGAGACAGCGGCAGAAAGAGAGACATATAGAATCGCACCCCACGTAGCAAAGAACGACGCGAGAGCCCGAAAAAAAAGCGGAGCAAAAGAGGAAACGCAAATAATAGGTTTCGATTCGGCGGCCGAGGGGCGCGGCGGCGCGGCGCAAAAAAATATAGGCTCCGAGTGGCTAAACAAATATTTTGACAAATCCGCGCCGAATGTCGCCGACCTAATTTCCCCCCTAAACGTTTCCGGAGATTACATCGGCGCTCATTGTAAGCGTTGTTGTACCCCTCCCCCCTCCCCACCCTGGCAGATTGCGGCCGACACGTCTAAGCTTCTGCCGGCGGAGCTTTGATGCCCGGCCTCGTGGAGCCCGGGTTAAGTGCGCGATTATTATACCGTACGACGAGGCGAAAAACACGTGTAACGCGGAGGGTAAGTCGCGGCGAGCGGTGTGCAGTTGGAAAAATAAGGTTGTTAAAATTGATAAAGTTCTTGCTGTAAATACTTAAATACAATATAGTGATAACGTTTTCTACGTTTAATAGATCATCTTGTTAGGTACTGTCAGAATTATTGCCTTAAGTAAGTGAGATAGCATTAAAAACAAAAGGAACATCCCTTAAAAAAAAGCTCCATCTTGAAAATGGAAATAAAAATTATTTTCAAAAAGATTCGGCTTCGCCTTCCTAACGCAAAAAAATGTTTTCACCTCCTAAAGACTCTAACTAAAATTCGCGAAAAAAAAAACACTCCCCGTCAACGCGCATCGATTTCAGGAAAAAAAGAAGAGCGAAGCCTCGCGCAGCGAGTCATTTAAACTAATGAAAAGGGTCTAAAAAGTCGAACCCTTCCGTCGGCCTCGAAAAGAAGCGGGACGAGCAAGGAAGACTCCGCTCCCGCACATACGCACACACACACCCACACACAGACCCCTCCGTCGTCGCGACGCCCTCCTGCGCCCCTCAAGAAAATGTCTGTTTGCCAATGGGCCGCCCCCGGGGGAGGCCCTTTCTTTCCGCGAGGGGATCCGCGCGCACCGAGAGGTTTATGGTTAATGAGAATTTAACGAGACGCGCCGCCGCCGCCGCCGACGACGACGTCGCTCCCTGTACGCGCGGAGCTCGAGAGTTATATCGCGCCGAGAGGAGCGTCTTCGCGCGAGCGAGAGATGCCGCGGACGCTTTGCGAGGATAATTATTATTGCCGAGCGGGACTGCCAGCCGCTGGGTGACGGAGAGGAGGAAATTGGCGGAGATGACGGCCGAGAGAGGTGGCTTTTTAGGTTTTCGTTGGGGAGATCAGTTTATTGGGGTTGGATAGTTTGGCTGCTTTTAAATGCCGTGCGAAGTGTAAATATTAGCGGGGTGTTGAAGCATTATGTATAGAAGAATTTGCACAGTATTCTATTAGCAACTTTGAAATATTTGTATAACTTATAGTACGCGGAGAAAAATTTTCTAGTAAAAATTACAATAGTGCATTTTAATTTGATCACAGAAATCACAGACTGTAAAAATTTAAAAAATTACCACGTTGAAATTTCAAGGAATAAAATTTACTAGAAACTATGGTAATTTTTTTAGATTTTTACAGTCTGTATGATCAAATTAAAATGCACTATTGTAATTTTTACTAGAAAATTTTTCTCCTCGTACAATTTTAACTTATAGTATAATTTTAACCATAAAAAATGTAATTCTTACATTCTCCATTTAATATTCCAGTCTCCCGATCGAACTAAAAAAAAACCCCCATTCTCTTTTCAACTTCGCCCATCAAAACTTCTCGACCATTCGCGAGCGAAAATCCCCTAAATTCCGCGGCAAACTGCGAAGCCACGCAGAGAGAGAGAGAGCGAGAGAAAAATAATTAAGCCATCAATCTCCCGCTGGCGAGCCCGACGGCCGGACATCCTCAAGCGTCGAAGCGCGGCCGAGTTTTTGTCGCCGCGCGAAAAAGACGGAGCAGCCGCCGGAGCCAAACCGCCTTGGAGCGCTGCCACCGAAGGGCCCCCGCCAAAACGCGTTTACGCCAATTTTCCAGGCGGGAGTGCCGATTTTAATTTTCTCCCCGGCCCCGGGCTGATTTATCGGGCGAGAGGAGCCGCGACACTTTTGGCGCCTATTATCGCCGGAAGCTCCGCTGAATTCGAGATTTGCTGCAGCGCGAATATTTTTTTCGCCGCCTGATTTATTGCGATTGCGTATTTTATTTTAGACGGGTTCTTGTTGCGATAATTACGAGTGCACGCATGACTGAATTAAGAATATTGCGGAACTGCAATGTAAATATCAGAATAGCCCCGGCAGAAATGGCTGACATTTTTTTAAAATAAATTAGATTTTGTTATTTTAGTGATGCCCAAACTGGAAATGATTTCTACGCAATGGATTTTTGATATTTTAAATGTTATTCTAAAAATATTTATATTTGACTCATAAAATGCGCATCCACATAATAAGTTCCTATTTCTTGACCATTTTTCATTTTGCTTCAAAAGAAACTACAATTTTTTCTCGACACTGCCCAATTTACAGCATAGATTGGTCAATTTCTCCAGAAAACACTGCTATCGCATTAAACCTTCCAAACAACTAGTTTCCTAGCCATTAAAAACGCTAGATTTTATATCAAGCTAATACAGTATTGGTACAATAACCAAAAGAAAACTAGACTAAACTAGGAAAATTTCAAGATTCGACAACAAGAGCCAATAAAATTAGCGGAACTCTCCGTCGCTCTCCAGCAAGTTAACTCAACAAAAGCCGTCGTGGTTTTGAATACTCCGAAACGGAAGCCTCCCCCCCTTCGGGCTCCCATCGGCAATTCATTCTCGCACGTAGGCGATCGCATCGATTACCCCCGCGATCCACCGTATGAATATCTCCGGCAGCCGGCAGCGCATAAAGAACACTGCGGCACGAGTGCGCATCGCGGCGGGCTGTTTTATTTTTCTCCCCGCGCATGTCTCTCTCTCTCTCCCTCCCGGGAAAATAGAAGAGCGAATTCCACTGCCGCCGCCGCCGCTGCCGCTGCTTTGAAATTCAAACCGTCTCGTCGCCTTTTTCCTCCGGCCCGATATCCTACTAGCGAATTCTGCGCGGAGCCGAGGGAGGAGACTGTGTGCGTCTCTCCGCGAGGATACGAACGCTCCTTATCGCGGAGGAGGACACATATAGGGAGAGAGAGCCGGAGGAGGGAGGCCCCGAGAAATCGTTGCGGAGGCGATGGGAAAACGATTGGATTATATGTATATGAGGGCCGGTCTGACCTCTCCACCCCCTCCTGGCGGAGCGACGAAGACGACGACGACGACGCTGCGGAGATATTTTGGCGAGAGCGAATTTTCACGGTGTTTTAGTATGGGAGAGCTGGCTTTTTAATGCTCGCTTTTCGGATATTTTTCTCCGATGAAACTTTTGTCCTGGGCGCTTTTTTTCTCAGAGTTTCTCGAGTTTTCGAGAAGTTTTTGTCAAAGGTAGCTTGTAGGTGAACCGTAGAATTAGTCACCATTGCTACTTAAGAGCAAGGAGTTTCCTGAAATAATTCCCACTGTTAAAAATTTTCTTTCCGTACAACCGAGTACAGCAATTAATTATCGCGCAAGATATCAGCATCGGCCAAGCACCCTATCAAAGCCCAAGCCTCCTTCTCACCAGTCCATCAAACCGATAAGCCATCAAAGGCGCGGAATAGTCGGAAAAAGAAGGAAAAAGCGAGGCCTCGCTCTCTAAATAAGGCCAATGGTGCCTGCTCGCGTCTCCGGGAGAAAAAAGTCAGCCGTGGAAATAAGACAGCGTCGGCAGGAGAGCGAGAGAGAGAGAGAGAGAGAGGAGGGCAAAGCGGCGGAGTTTACAGCTATCCGTCGTTTCGAGATACATCCGCTTTTGCAGAAATTCCGTCGCCCGCACGGCCGAAATGCGCCAGGCGGAGGAGTCGTCGTCGTCGTCGTCGTCGTCTGTTTGAAGAGGGAATTTCACAGTCGAATGCACTCGATGCAAGAGAGAGAGAGAGAGAGAGAGAGAGCTCCTACCCTCCGCGCCGCTTTTTGTACATGCCTCGAAGCGCCCCGAAGACCAATTTCGATTACTTTATGCAAAGAGCGCGCGGAGGCTTCCTTCTTCTTTCTACTGCTGCGATAACGTGCCGAGAGAGAGAGAGAGAGAGGAGCGCCTTATCGCTGCCGACTCTCTTTCTCCTCTGTTTTTTCTACGTTTTTAGGGACCGAGAGAGCGACGTAACGAACTTGCTAAGAGGGTAGTACGCTTTTATTGGCTGCTGGGACGGCGGGGAGGGAGGGGGAAGAGCCTTCCGATGGAGTTGACTAATTTTTCGTTATTTGCTTTATTTCTAAATAAAAGGGACGGCCCTTTTTTTTTTAATTTCACGATTTACGGGGGGGTTTCGTGCTGATTTGGGTGGGACGGGTTAGTTTTGGAAACTGTAATGCTCTTTATTTTTCACAAGGAAATCTAAATTTATTTATAAGAACAGAGTTAAAAAAAAAACTAAATTTCTTAAAATTCATTGAAGTATAACCAAACAGTGCACCTCAAAGGATCACGAATCCATCTCGACGAGCGTCAAAGAGCACAAAAAACGCGCGCGTCTCAGAAGCCGCGAAACATCGCCCGATACTAAGCGGCCTCCCATGATAATTACCCAAGCACGTCCCGCGGAGGCCAAGAAAGCCCTCGAAAAATAATGGCACCAAAAGCGCGAGGAGAGCAGCGGCAGATGAAAGCGAGCGGCGCATCAGAGTCGGGCTCGCGTCTTGTGTGATTGTGCACGGAGCGGTGTGTGCAGCTGCCACTCGAAGGGAAAAAAGCGAGCAGCGGCGGTGGCGTCTTCTCCTTCTTCTTCTTTTTCCTTTTTTTTAAGCAGCAGAAGAAAGTGGAAAGTCTGCCGAGGCGCACAAAAGCCGGAAGCGCGAGTCAAAGCTGCGCGCGGATGAAAAAGACGCGCGGCCGAGAAAGAGTGAAAAGCGGCACGCGACGACGACGTCTTTGCCTTCTGCTCTCTCTCTTTTTTTTATTTCACCCGAGGAACTCTCGAGGAGAGCTGTTGGCTCGAGATGCCGATGCGGGACGTCGGGGGCCTTTTTTTCAGGGCTGCGCTCTCGCCGCTGAAAGGAGACGCGCGCCGCGCGAGGTGCTGTTTTCGATACTGAATTTTTTAAGAGAGAGCGAAACGACGAGCGAGACGGAAAACGCTCGCTCGCGGAGCGTTTTAAATCCCCCTGGTATTGATGAAGGAGCTGGCTGCTAGGAGAAAAATTCACTCAAGTGCTAAGATGGCGAAATAAAATGTATATATAGTCAATTTTACTAAAGTATAATATCGAGCAGCACTTATAACAGAGGTTAAATTTACTTAAACATTAAAACGAATTCAACTAACAATTTATCTCCCTCCCCGACGGCGGAACACGAGCTCTCTCTCCTCAAGAATCCGGCGACGACACGGCAATCGCAGGATGACTCGGTGGCTAAACGCAATTTGCCTCGCGATCGATCATGCTGCGTAGACGCGCGAGTCGCCGGGGGGAGGGGGAGAGAGACTCGGGGGCGAAGGAGCAGCGGCAGCAGCAACAGCAGACGCTCCATCGAGTCGGCGATTCGATGAGCTAAACGCCAACTTAACGCTACACGGGCCACTAAGCCGAGCGCTCGGTCAAATAAGCTCGCCGACGAAAGTCCGAGGCGGCCTTCTTTCCAGGGTGTCGACGGGTGGTTTTCGAGTCTGTCGGAGCGCCGATCGTCGACGATGAAATTGAGGTTTTGAGTTTCGGTTAATTAGTTATGGGTAACTCGTTTTGTATGCGGAGAAATTTTGGATCTAAAATTGCTTTTCTGCACACTACGAATTTATCCCCCATTTTTTAAAATGTGGTAATTTTTTAACGTGAAATTTTTCTTTATTAAATGACCATCACTGACATAAAAGCTAAAAATCTACAAAAAGACACAACCATCGATATTTTTAAAACTAACAATTCATCTTCCCCGCGGAAACCTCGTCGCATCCCGCTGAATATTAACAAAACTCGCGAGCTGCCTCCACATCGTATCCGGCAGAAACGCGTGCACACATCTCATCTCCCGGAAGCCTCATTAATACAGCCCCCCACCCCCTCTCCGCACCCAGGGCGTCCCTCCATCCTAATTACGATCTCTCAAAGTCAAGGGTCTCCGCGCGGGCGCGACAAACGGCCGCGCGCGACTTTCATCCCCCGGCGCAAAAAAGAAGAGAGAGGAGAGCCAGGCAGAAGAAGGTGGAGGAGGAGGAAGAAGAAGAAGAAGCAGGAGGCGGAGGAGGCTTCTTTCCCGCGTCGGGCGCGCATAAGAGAATGGAAATCAATACGTGAAGTGAGCAGCGCCCCGACGACGACGACGACGACGACGACGACGACGGCGGCGGGGTTGCCGCGGGGAAGATGTCATCTGGCCCGGCGGGGGAGTGGGGGGGG